>NW_025572964.1:0-13554 GCF_020424385.1 Procambarus clarkii
AGGCAATGACCTGTCTGACGTAATCTTCCACCTCTCCACTGCGAGGGGGAGCATCATCTCACATCTCTCGAGTAAGGATCGATATCGACCCGATCTAGGGCGACTCGACACTTCCCTATGTCGTGGCACCGATGATGGCTGGTCACAGACGGTATTTCTAGTACCGGTCCGGCGGTCCTTCAGGGAGACGGGCACCTGGAATACAGGGGTCTGATAATTTAGAGTGACAGCGACAGCGGGTAAAACAGTACTTACAGCATACTCCTCTACTAGGTCCACTCCTAGTCCCAACAGGGCTGTTCGTACATTGAAGATGGCATTCGCTCTGCCACCGTCAGGTCGACCAACGTTCCGTATAACGCTGCATTGAGGCTCAGCAATCACGTGGGGGGTGTCAACCTGTCGGAAACAGTCACTCATAATATCACCTCTCGTACCTCCTGTATCAACCATCACCTTCCAGGTCCTTCCTTTGACTGCAACACTCACTGTGCACGTCTCCAATCCCTGGGACCTCTTCATGGCGTTCACGGGAGCCATCATCTGCCGGGTCGTCCACTGGTCCTCACTGAGAGCACATACAAGAATAAAACAAAATACCGCTACGAAACATTTGGTTAACATAGGGATAAGCTTCCTGAGCCTGTCATGTCCATAGCCGGCAATATCCACTAGCCTGGTTTGGACCAAAGAGGGCACTAGACCTTTCGAACACACCTCACATACCTCTGACGTCTGGGGAATCTCTGGCCGGTTCAATGAACGTGGTATCTTGCCATACCGCAAATACTCATCTGCCTTCGCTCCAGACTCTGGGGTATTCGTGGGTGCTTGCACACGAGACCTCTCTTCTCGCTCAGTTGCTTCTGACTTCGTAACCGCATGTTCCTCGTCGGGAGAAAAATCAGGAGACTCTGCTAGAATACTGTCGATCTGCAGGTGAGAGGACAAATTAAACATGTTTAAATCCGGGTCTGTTTTTACCTGGATATTACCACTGCCTGCAATTACCTCTGACCTTGCTGTTCCGGCCGACTCGTCCACGACCTTGGGAAGATCGATGCTCCAATCTGTCACCAAGTCGTTGGCTAGTACCACGTCAATCCCTGCTATTGGGAGGGTATCGACTACTGCCAACGCACATGTGCCGCTGAAGTAAGGCGAGTCGAGATGTACTGGCACTAAGAGGGCGATGTACTGCGTCCTAGGAAACCCAACCAGGACAACCTGTTGTCTCCCGTCCACACTTACTCCCTCGGGTAACGAGCTTCTCACGATCAGGGACTGGGCTGCTTCACTATCTCTGAGCACTACAACTGATCTACCAGTATGATCACTCGTTACATACCCGCTTGAAGTGTGAGGGGAAAACAATCTTGGTCCTTCCTGCGTCGCCGTCGACTGGCTTCCTGCTGGTGGTGTAACACAGCTCATCATCATCACCTCCCTACGTGCGCCGCCACCTCTTCTGCCTCGGCACATAGCAGCTACATGCCCTTTCTGCCCACAAGTCCAGCACACCATATTCCTCCTCGGACTCCGGTGTTTCGGACTGCTAGGACTTGTCCTTCGAGGGCTACTTGGGGGCGTCTTCTTAGCGCTTCGTGGGATGGGGGTCTCTTCTTCGTCATGAGGTTTGTCAAACCGGCGTTGGTAATTCCTCGGGACGTACTTAGCAGACGGCCTATGAATCAGGATGTATTCCTCAGCCATTGTGGCTGCTGCACTCAAGGTCTCTACCTGCTGCTCTTCTAAGTACGTCTTCAGGTCTCCAGACAAACAATCCTTGAAGTCCTCTAACAGTATGAGCTGCTCGAGGTCTTCTTTGGTCTCCACCTTCCGAGAAGCACACCATTCCTGGAAAAGTCGCTCCTTAATAGTGGCGAATTCGGTGAAAGTGTGCTCTGAGGTCTTTTTCAGGTTTCTAAACTTCTGCCTGTACGCCTCAGGTACCAACTGGTAAGCCATGAGCACCACTTTCTTCACCCTGTCGTAATCGCCGGAGTCGTCAAGGGATAACGTGGAGTAGGCGATTTGGGCCTTCCCAGTCAAGACTGACTGAATCATGATGGCCCAATTCTCCCTTGGCCACTCCAAAGAGGCAGCGACTTTCTCGAAGGCTGCGAAGAATTTCGAAACTTCCCTCTCGTTGAATTTTGGGACCATTTTGATGTTCCTTACCGGATCGAAACTACTGGTGTCCGATGTTTGCCTCCGACCACCACCTAACCGCAATACTTCTAGTTCATGTTGTCTCTCTCTTTCTTTTTCTTCTCTCTCTCTCGCTGTTTCTCTTCCCTTTCTCGCTCTTCTCTCTCTCTTTCTCGTTCTTCTCTCTCTCGCCTCTCTTCTCTTTCTCGTTCTTCTCTTTCTTTTTCTCGTTCTAATTCTAAACGTCGTATCTCTAGTTCTTTTCCTAATCGCTCTCTTTCCATTTCTAAATTCTTATTCCTTTTCTTTCATCTCCATTTCTTTATCTTCTCTCTCTTTAGCGATTTCTAGCTTTTTCCATTCTATTTCTCGATGGATCTCTAGTTCACGCATTTTCACAGTAAGCACACTTATATTTAGTTCACTCTCATCACTTTCGACATCACTGCTCTTACCTTCCTGTTCAGTGGAAGCTATTTCCTCACCTTCCTTTATACTAGGAGTCTCGCCTTCCTGTTTCTCTTCTGCCTTCAAATGCCGGTGAACCTTGGACAAGATCTCCACACGGGAATCACTGGCACGGATCTTGATCTCCAGGTAGGCGCTCACTAGTACAAGTTCCGGTTTGCTCAGATATTTTAATCTGGCAAGACAGTCCTCTCTGTTCAGAAAAGCCTGAACGTCGTCCAGATCATCGATGGTAGCTTTTTCTGCCATTGTCACAGATGGAACACTTAACTAGCACTTAACACACCGCTTTCACGTTAGCACTTAACGCACCGAGCACTGTTCTACGCCAATATTGCACTTTATCGCACCAAACACTGCACTTGCCAATATTGCACGTAATTACTTCGGGCACCGCACTACACAATATTGCACTGAATCACAGCGAACACTTCGCCCTACAATATTGCACTGAATCACGTCGAGCACCGCATTACGCAATATTGCACTTAATCGCTTAATCACAGCGAGCACCGCACTGCACAATATCGCACTTAGTCACTCTGAGCACCGCACAGGACGTATAACGTCCCAATCGTCACACACAGGGGGAATTATTTACAGGGATTACGCCACTTCACCACCCCTGTCAAACATACTTAACAAGGGGACGGATCCCGCTGGGGATGCCAATTATGTTACGGCCCTCTCGGGTCGCAACTGGGTTCTTACTCTGATGTCGTTAGAGGAAGGGTATCCGGCCCCAAGCCAGTAGTGGCTTTCAAGGGATGTGATCAGTAACGCAAGTAAACAAAAAAGGGGAAGGGAAAGAAAGGCAAAAACTTAATATTATAATTAACACCACCACCAATAAATAATATATAAAAGGTTACTCAGGGGGAGGGGTATTAACACTGCACAGGGGAATTATTTACACGGTCGTCTTCTCCTGAAGACTCTGGATCCTCTCGGTGCCAAGCTCTCGGTGCTCTCGTGGTCTCTCTACGAATCCTTCGACAAGCTGAGTCTACCCCGGACACAGGCCAGCCAAAACACAGTTCCACTGGGGCACCGCCGTGGAGGCCGTCAACCACAAGTCCAGCAAACTGCTGGCAGGTTCCGGATCAGCAACGCTGTTCAGGCAACTCCACGAGCGATACTAGGGTAGCGCCCTCGTCAGGAGCCTCGTGTGATACCACAGATCACTCTCCTGTCCACAATACCCCAGTGGTCAATCGTCTCCACCAGTCGGTCCCGGGTACGATAATCCTTCAACTGCCACTTCACTGGCAGGGTAACACCACAGTGATCCTCCGGGAGGCGACTCACAGCTGCTGCAGCAAAGCACTTGGTATGGGGACGGCTGCCTTGGGTAGACTGACTCAACTTCCCTTACAGCAGTCCCAGCTCGACTCTGTAAGCAGACACGTCATCAATAACAGGGACACACTAAAGCACCTCACTTACAGGCTCAGACCCAAACGCCCACCTATCCACTCCATACATGGCGTCGTTGTCTGAGCACCCCCTCACCAGAGGTCAGCAGCGGCTGTGTTGTGAGCGGAACAGAACTGGAAACTGGCCCTTGTGGCCAGTACACTTCGTCCTCACCAGGTGTCGTCGTCCGTTTGGAGGGGGTTTCGGGAGCTGACCCACAGATGGCGCGGTCGTCACTGCTCCGTGCTCGGACGCTAGATTCGGGACCGTAACACTTCCATAACCACCACCTGCAGCCATACCCCACTACTATAACACCCACCTGCTGCCACACTCCACCACCAAAACTACAACCTGCTGCCACACTCCACCACAATAACCACAACCTGCTGCCACACTAAACCACCATAACCACCACCTGCTGCCACACTCCACCACCAAAACCACCACCTGCTGCCTCACTCCACCACCATAACCACCACCTGCTGCCGCACTCCACCATCATAACCACCATCTGCTGCCTCACTCAACCACCATACCACCACCTGCTGCCACACACCACCACCAAAACTACCACCTGCTGCCACACTCCACCACCATAACCACCACCTGCTGACACACTCCACCTCCACCACCTGCTGTCACACTCCATCACCATAACCACCACCTGCTGCCACACTCCACTACCATAACCACGACCTGCAGCCATACTCCACTACTATAACACCCACCTGCTGCCACACTCAACCACCATAACCACCACCTGCTGCCACACTCCACCACCATAACCACCACCTGCTGCCACACTCCACCACCAAAATCACCACCTGCTGCCACACTCCACCACCATAACCACCACCTGCTGCCACACTCCACCACCATAACCACCACCTGCTGCCACACTCCACCACCATAACCACCATCTGCTGCCACACTCCATCACCATAACCACCACCTTCTGCCACACTCCACCACCATAACCCACCACCACCTGCTGCCACCACTCCACCACCATAACCACCACCTGCTGCCACACTCCACCACCATAACCACCACCTGCTGCCACACTCCACCACCATAACCACCACCTGCTGCCACACTCCACCACCATAACCACCACCTGCTGCCACACTCCACCACCATAACCACCACCTGCTGCCACACTCCACCACCATAACCACCACCTGCTACCACACTCCACCACCATATACACCACCTGCTGCCACACTCCACCACCATAACCACCACCACCTGCTGCCACACTCCACCACAATAACCACCACCTGCTACCACACTCCAAAACCACCAGTAACCACCACCTGCTGCCACACTCCACCACCACCACCACCACCTGCTGCCACACTCCACCACCACCACCACCACCTGCAGCCACCCACAACCACCACCTGCTGCCACACTCCACCACCATAACCACCACCTGCTGCCACACTCCACCACCATAACCACCACCTGCTGCCACACTCCACCACCACCACCACCTGCTGCCACACTCCACCACATCACCACCACCTGCTGCCACACTCCACCACAATAACCACCACCTGCTGCCACACTCCACCACCATAACCACCACCTGCTGCCACACTCCACCACCACCACCTGCTGCCACACTCCACCACCATAACCACCACCACCTGCTACCACACTCCACCACCATAACCACCACCTGCTGCCACACTCCACCGCCATAACCACCACCACCTGCTACCACACTCCACCACAATAACCACCACCTGCTGCCACACTCCACCACCATAACCACCACCTGCTGCCACACTCCACCACCATAACCACCACCTGCTGCCACACTCCACCACAATAACCACCACCTGCTGCCACACTCCACCACCATAACCACCACCTGCTGCCACACTCCACCACCATAACCACCACCTGCTGCCACACTCCACCACCATAACCACCACCTGCTGCCACACTCCACCACCATAACCACCACCTGCTGCCACACTCCACCACCACCACCACCACCACCTGCTGCCACACTCCACCACCATAACCACCACCACCTGCTGCCACACTTCACCACCACCTGCTGCCACACTCCACCACAATAACCACCACCTGCTGCCACACTTCACCACCATAACCACCACCTGCTGCCACACTCCACCACCATAACCACCACCTGCTGCCACACTCCACCACCATAACCACCACCTGCTGCCACACTCCACCACCACCACCTGCCACCACACTCCACACTCCACCACCACCTGCTGCCACACTCCACCATAACCACCACCTGCTGCCACACTCCACCACCACCTGCTGCCACACTCCACCACCATAAACCACCACCTGCTGCCACACTCCACCACCATAACCACCACCTGCTGCCACACTCCACCACCACCACCACCACCACCTGCTGCCACACTCCACCACCAAAACCACCACCTGCTGCCACACTCCACCACCATAACCACCACCTGCTGCCACACTCCACCACCATAACCACCACCTGCTGCCACACTCCACCACCATAACCACCACCTGCTGCCACACTCCACCACCATAACCACCACCTTCTGCCACACTCCACCACCATAAACCACCACCTGCTGCCACACTCCACCACCACCACCTAACTACCACCTGCTACCACACTCCACCATAACCACCACCTGCTGCCACACTCCACCACCATAACCACCACCTGCTGCCACACTCCACCACCATAACCACCACCACCTGCTGCCACACTCCACCACAATAACCACCACCTGCTGCCACACTCCACCACAATAACCACCACCTGCTGCCACACTCCACCACCATAACCACCACCTGCTGCCACACTCCACCACAATAACCACCACCTGCTGCCACACTCCACCACCATAACCACCACCACCTGCTGCCACACTCCACCACCACCACCACCACCTGCTGCCACACTCCACCACCACCATAACCACCACCTGCTGCCACACTCCACCACCACCACCACCACCTGCTGCCACACTCCACCATAACCACCACCACCACCTACTGCCACACTCCACCACCATAACCAACACCTGCTGCCACACTTCACCACCACCACCACCACCTGCTGCCACACTCCACCACAATAACCACCACCTGCTGCCACACTCCACCACAATAACCACCACCACCTGCTGCCACACTCCACCACCATAACCACCACCTGCTGCCACACTCCACCACCATAACCACCACCTGCTGCCACACTCCACCACCACCACCACCTGCTGCCACACTCCACCATAACCACCACCTGCTGCCACACTCCACCACCATAACCACCACCTGCTGCCACACTCCACCACCATAACCACCACCTGCTGCCACACTCCACCACCATAACCACCACCTGCTGCCACACTCCACCACCATAACCACCACCTGCTGCCACACTCCACCACCACCACTACCACCTGCTGCCACACTCCACCACCACCACCACCTGCTGCCACACTCCACCACCACCACCTGCTGCCACACTCCACCACCAAAACCACCACCTGCTGCCACACTCCACCTCCATAACCACCACCTGCTGCCACACTCCACCACCAAAACCACCACCTGCTGCCACACTCCACCACCATAACCACCACCTGCTGCCACACTCCACCACCATAACCACCACCTGCTGCCACACTCCACCACCATAACCACCACCTGCGGCCACACTCCACCACCATAACCACCACCTGCTGACACTCCACCACCATAACCACCACCTGCTGCCACACTCCACCACCATAACCACCACCTGCTGCCACACTCCACCACCATAACCACCACCTGCTGCCACACTCCACCACCATAACCACCACCTGCTGCCACACTCCACCACCATAACCACCACCTGCTGCCACACTCCACCACCATAACCACCCGATCACCTGCTGCCACACTCCACCACGATAACCACCACCTGCTGCCACACTCCACCACTGGAACCACCACCTGCTGCCACACTCCACCACCACCTGCTGCCACACACCATAACCACCACCTGCTGCCACACTCCACCACCAAAACCACCACCTGCTGCCACACTCCACCACCATAACCACCACCTGCTGCCACACTCCACCACCATAACCACCACCTGCTGCCACACTCCACCACCATAACCACCACCTGCTGCCACACTCCACCACCATAACCACCACCTGCTGCCACACTCCACCAACATAACCACCACCTGCTGCCACACTCCACCACCACCAACCACCACCTGCTGCCACATTCCACCACCACCTGCTGCCACACTCCACCACCATAACCACCACCTGCTGCCACACTCCACCACCATAACCACCACCACTGCCACACCCCACACCACCACCACCTGCTGCCACACTCCACCACCACCACCACCACCTGCTGCCACACTCCACCACCAAAACTGCCACACTGCTGCCACACTACCACACCACCATAACCACCACCACCCTGCTGCCACACTCCACCACCACCACCTGCTACCACACTCCACCACCATAACCACCACCTGCTACCACACTCCACCACCATAAACCACCACCTGCTGCCACACTCCACCACCATAACCACCACCACCTGCTGCCACACTCCACCACCACCTGCTGCCACACTCCACCACCACCTGCTACCACACTCCACCACCATAACCACCACCACCTGCTGCCACACTCCACCACCATAACCACCACCACCTGCTACCACACTCCACCACCATAACCACCACCTGCTGCCACACTCCACCACCATAACCACCACCTGCTGCCAAACTCCACCACCATAACCACCACCTGCTGCCACACTCCACCACCACCACCACCACCTGCTGCCACACTCCACCACCATAACCACCACCTGCTGCCACACTCCACCACCATAACCACCACCTGCTGCCACACTCCACCACCACCACCACCACCTGCTGCCACACTCCACCACCATAACCACCACCTGCTGCCACACTCCACCACCACCACCTGCTGCCACACTCCACCACCACCACCACCACCACCACCTGCTGCCACACTTCACCTCCACCACCACCACCTGCTGCCACACTCCACCACCATAACCACCACCTGCTGCCACACTCCACCACCATAACCACCACCTGCTGCCACACTCCACCACCACCACCACCACCTGCTGCCACACTCCACCACCACCACCACCACCTGCTGCCACACTCCACCACCACCACCACCACCTGCTGCCACACTCCACCACCACCACTACCACCACCTGCTGCCACACTCCACCACCATAACCACCACCTGCTGCCACACTCCACCACCACCACCACCACCACCTGCTGCCACACTCCACCACCACCTGCTGCCACACTCCACCACCACTACCACCACCTGCTGCCACACTCCACCACCACCACCACCACCTGCTGCCACACTCCACCACCATAACCACCACCACCACCAAGTTGGTGGTGGTGGTGGGGTGTGGTTTGGCAGTTGGTGGTAGTGGAGTGTGGCAGTTGGTGGTGGTGGTGGGGGATGGCAGTTGGTGGTGGTGGTGGTGTGTGGCAGTTGGTGGTGGTGGTGGGGGTGGCAGTTGGTGGTGGTGGTGGGGTGTGGCAGTTGGTGGTGGTGGTGGGGTGTGGCAGTTGGTGGTGGTGGTGGGGTGTGGCAGTTGGTGGTGGTGGTGGGGTGTGGCAGTTGGTGGTGGTGGTGGGGTGTGGCAGTTGGTGGTGGTGGTGGGGTGTGGCAGTTGGTGGTGGGGGGGGGTGTGGCAGTTGGTGGTGGTGGTGGTGGAGTGTGGCAGTTGGTGGTGGTGGTGGTAGGGGTATGGCAGTTGGTGGTGGTGGTGGTGGAGTGTGGCTGTTGGTGGTGGTGGTGGAGTGTGGCAGTTGGTGGTGGTGGTGGTGGGGTGTGGCAGTTGGTGGTGGTGGTGGGGTGTGGCAGTTGGTGGTGGTGGTGGTGAGATGTGGCAGTTGGTGGTGGTGGTGGTGGGATGTGGCTGTTGGTGGTGGTGGTGGGTATGGCAGTTGGTGGTGGTGGTGGGGTGTGGCAGTGTGGTGGTGGTGGTGGTGGGTGTGGCAGTTGGTGGTGGTGGTGGTGGGGTGTGGCAGTTGGTGGTGGTGGTGGGGTGTGGCAGTTGGTGGTGGTGGTGGAGTGTGGCAGTTGGTGGTGGTGGTGGGGTGTGGCAGTTGGTGGTGGTGGTGGAGTGTGGCAGTTGGTGGTGGTGGTGGGGTGTGGCAGTTGGTGGTGGTGGTGGGGTGTGGCAGTTGGTGGTGGTGGTGGGGTGTGGCAGTTGGTTGTGGTGGTGGGGTGTGGCAGTTGGTGGTGGTGGTGGGGTGTGGCAGTTGGTGGTGGTGGTGGGGTGTTTGCAGTTGGTTGTGGTGGTGGTGGTGGGATGTTGCAGTTGGTTGTGGTGGTGGTGGTGGGATGTTGCAGTTGGTTGTGGTGGTGGCAGTTGGTGGTTGTCGGGTGTAGCCGTTGTCGTGACGCTGAACCCCGGTTTATTCCGAACACACCGATTACACAACCTCTGAATGAACAAAGTGAACAAAGATAATCCCTTGGCTATGTACAGTGCAAACAAACAAGATTATAAAGTCAAAAAATACCATAAAATAAAACAGTGGTGACGTTTTCTCTACAATGAATAAAGACAAAAAATGAATTAACAGGTGCTGATAATATTTGCTGACTAAACACATCCATTATTACACAGAGCGTATATTAGAAAGGTGTGTCAGCTTTGAGAGCACAGAATATTCTAAATCCAATTGCTCGTGCACGCTCAGTCATCGGCTATGTAGATGGCGCTGAAGTGGAGTGCAGACGACAATCCACCATGGGACGCGTGCTGGCTGGAAGTGGTGGTTTGGTGATCGACGAAGGTGAAGGGGGGAGGTGGAGAGCGAGTGTCGGATACGTATGCCCCTGGCAGAAACGTATTTTATACAATATGTACTACACTTGCTTGTAGTATCAAGATGTTGTAGGTGTACTGAAGTAACATGATGAATAGGAAAGAGCAGGCCAATCTCTCTTGAAGAAGATTATCGTAACGTGGATAATATATATATATATATATATATATATACATATATAAATATATATATATATATATATATATATATATATATATATATATATATATATATATATATATATATATATATATGTCGTACCTAATAGCCAGAACGCACTTATCGGCCTACTATGCAAGGCCTGATTTGCCTAATAAGCCAAGTTTTCCTGAATTAATATACTTTCTCTAATTTTTTTCTTATGAAATGATAAATCTAACCATTTCATTATGTATGAGGTCAATTTTTTTTTATTGGAGTTTAAATTAACGTAGATATATGACCAAACCTACCTAACCTAACCTAACCTATCTTTATAGGTTAGGTTAGGTTAGGTAGCGGAAAAAGTTAGGTTAGGTTAGGTTAGGTAGGTTAGGTAGTCGAAAACAATTAATTTATGAAAACTTGGCTTATTAGGCAAATTGGGCCTTGCATAGTAGGCTGAGAAGTGAGTTCTGGCTACTAGGTACGACATATATATATATATATATATATATATATATATATATATATATATAATATATATATATATATATATATATATATATATATATATATATATATATATATATATATATATATATGTCGTACCTAGTAGCCAGAACGCACTTCTCAGCCTACTATGCAAGGCCCGATTTGCCTAATAAGCCAAGTTTTCATGAATTATTTGTTTTTCGACTACCTAACCTAACCTAACTTTTTCGGCTACCTAACCTAACCTAACCTATGAAGTTAGGTTAGGTTAGGTTAGGTAGGGTTGGTTAGGTTCGGTCATATATCTACGTTAATTTTAACTCCAATAAAAAAATTGACCTCATACATAATGAAATGGGTAGCTTTATCATTTCATAAGAAAAAAATTAGAAAAAATATATTAATTCAGGAAAACTTGGCTTATTAGGCAAATCGGGCCTTGAATAGTAGGCCAAAAAGTGAGTTCTGGCTACTAGGTACGACATTATATATATATATATATATATATATATATATATATATATATATATATATATATATATATGTATATATATATATATATATATATAATATATATATATATATATATATATATATATATATATATATATATATATATATATATATATATGTTGTGACGGTAACGCGTTGGTGTTCGGCTGTTTAAGGCTAGGGGTATGGCCTCGTCACATAGTTATAAAAAAAAATAGAAAACTGGAACTTCGTCTGTGTGTAAGGTAAGGAGAAGACACACAAAACACAAGTAAACTTTAACAATGAAATTTTAATTACGTTAAATAAATCAAAACATGAAAATAATGCACAAACAAATTCTTATAATAAAATCAATCAATCAAATAATAAGAATTCTTAAATGACACAATGAAAAGTTACGTTAAGGCAAAATAACAGAAGTGCAACAAAAGTTAAGTGGGAGGTGCTGGAATATTGGCTTAAAGCCACCACCTCTCTCAGTACACGCTAACGTCTAGCTGGGAGGTGTGATGGCCACGAAAGCACTGAACATTCTGAGGACTGATGTTGGGGCGACCCCAGACATCAGGTAGTATGGGGGGCGGGTGCAGGTGCAGCCAGACCGGCGACCAATCAGCGCAGCCGGCAGCGATCAACATGTAGTTTGGTGATTTGGGTCCGAACAGGTGGCTGGCTGCATACGTTTTTGCTCACCCTGGCAAGCCTTGCTGGTGTTGTTGTCGTTGTTGGACATTTCTTCCATAGTCTTTATATAATTGTGAAGACGTAATTATGGAGGGAAGAGCAGGCTCAATCTCTTGAAGGAGATTATCGTCACAACTCTCCCCCGAAGCCTGCGGTTCTGGAAGAAGTACGTTGTTATGTGGGGAGTAATGGATGGAGTTGCTTCTACTTCATAAACTCTGGAGAGGGCATCGGCTATGGTGTTGTCAGAACCCTTGATATAGCGGATCTCCAGGTTGAAGTCTTGTAAATACAGAGCCCATCGTAGAAGACGCTGGTTGGTGAATTGGGCTTGATGTAGGAAGCGGAGAGGGTTGTGGTCTGAGAAGATGGTGGTAGACCTGGCGCCTTGTAGGTACGGAGCGAAGTGTTGGAGGTTCAGGACGATGGATAGTAGCTCCTTTTCAATAGTGCTGTAGTTCCTCTGGTGTGGTTTCAGTTTTTAGCTGTAGTAGCTGACAGGTAGAACCTCCTCGCCTCGTTGTTGCATCAGGACACCACCAACGCCGGTACCACTGGCGTCGACATGAAGGACGAAAGGCTTGGTGATATCTGGAGAGGCGAGAATGGGGTTTAGAACAGAGGAGGAATTTGAGTTGTTCGAAAGCAACGGTTTGCTGCATGGTCCAATTATACCGTTGCTTGGGACTGGTTAATAGAATTAGAGGTGTGGCGACTGTACTGAAATTCCTCACAAACCTACGGTAGTAAGAGGCAAGACCAAGGAAGCGCAGGAGCTGCTTCCTGGTGGTAGG
>NW_025572965.1:0-14407 GCF_020424385.1 Procambarus clarkii
CGTGTCAAGTACGGATTGTGGGAAACCTGTCGTCAATGGTCTCACTTAAGAATGAGGAAACCAGCTGTCAGGCCACCTACGAGTGCTTGCGTAAATGTGCCTGAGTGAGTGAGTGAATAAGAGAGGTACCTTGCCTGTAAGTACAAGATCTTGTCATTGTTTTGTTGTGTCTGTGTTGATCTGAGGAATCAACCACAGTTCTCACCTTCTTATACCTGACACAGGTATAGGTGGACACCTAGGCACCCGACGGTGTATGCGTGTTTATCTGTGTGGTATCACGGCATTTCACTCGTCTGTGAATGTGAGCTTCACATACACCACACATTTAGTTATTGTGTGAGATTATTACTGTGCATGTTACTGCCTGTCCCATTGTGTTTATTGCATATCATCAGTACCGAGTATCCGGTTGGAACTCTTGTGATCCCTTTGCATACCGCCAGTTAGGTTGCCGTGTTAATGATTGGCTGTCAACTGTGTTAAGTTAGGTGTTTCTCCACGAGTGGATACGAGTCATTTAGCCAGACGTCAAGAGTCTCACTAATATAACCATAGCTTTGCTGACGCCAATCTAAAGTAAATCAAGCACCCTGTGTATTAGTGGTTAAGTTAGTAAATAAACTACTGTTAAGCTTTATGCGGTGTTTCCGTTGAACCACTTCTGAATACTGCCAACATTACTCAAGCCTTCAGCTCTAGGTGTCTTCAACACCGAGTTGCCTATATTCACTAAACTATAAATGTGATGAGGACCCTAGGAGTCCCTTAAAGTGTTAAATCATTGAGGAGATTCCAACGATCAACGTGGAGCAGGACCAGGTGAGGCTGGTCTGAGAAGAGACCCTCAAGGACTCTAACTCGACCTTGCTCCCAGGCCCTGTACGCTTGCTCTCGTATTTTTTATTCTGCTAATTCCGACAGCTTCGTGAAGCGTCTGCCACATGTACATTGGCGACGTACGCATTGCAGTCGTGAAAGCAAAAAAGAAAACCCCCACACACAGGTAACGAGTATAATACCGCAAGGTTTGGCAAGGTCCCATTTTGCTCTAAATGTACTAGATCTGAGGTGAGACAGTAAGCTCTCTAACAATGCTTGTTGATGCGAAACTCGACGATTATGCAGTCAATGGAAGCAATATTGAGCCTTCTCCGAAGGTCACACATGTCAACAACTAACACTGGGGATTGCAAAAGTCAATTTTATTGATGCTAGGAAGTCAATTTGTTGTAATTGGATTAACGTTAGGTTTTTATCTGTATTTTAGTTAATTTACGTAGCACAAAATAGTGTACTCCATAGCGGCTCTGAGGTCATACCTTCCCATTTCATATGACCTGTTGTAGCCAGTGAGAGGTGACCTGTGACGTCACCTACAGGCATTCCTCCCCAAACAGTTTGGTCAAGGAGCCCGAACAAGGTCACTCTGGGGGTCACACACATTTGCTTCCAATGCAAGTGTGCTTTACCGAATGCTTTACCGAGCCCAAATTATTGTCCGTAGGGCACTGTAGTTTGGACCCAATCCCTATTTTGAGCAATAACTGTCTTAGATTGAGATGACAATGCTGAGAGCTTTCATGTTCAGCATTACTAGTCGATTTATGACAAACTTGGTACATTGTTAGAAGTGGACTCCCTCTGAGAAGTAACAAGGTGGTGCTGCTGCCTCCTTGACAGGGATCGATACTACAACACTTTGGGCAGCCCGAATGTGTCGTGTTTAGCTCATTAACGAGTCTCTACTGCTTTCTGGCGAGAGTCATACATATCTGCGATACTCCTACAGTTACTCATGACAGACACCCAGTTGCTGCGAGAACATTAGCCTGTGATGAGACACATTGTTATACTGCTGAGGAACAACAGTCTGTGTTAATTATCTTATAATTAGGTACATCGCGGCGTCCATGGCCGTCAGCCAAGCTAACGTTACCAAGCTGAACACTTTAACTCTACCTTCAAGTTTCGACACAGCCGAGACCTTGGCCAGCCATGGGGGTCTCCACTACCACTCTCAACACAGTTAGACAACGCATGCAAGCATTCTTTAACAATCAAAGATCAAATACAATAGCAAAGCTTGTAACGCAAAGGACGCTCCCTTGTGGTACTACTTCCTCCTCATGTTGAGGATGACAAGGAGGCTGCGTCCCACGTGGTCTTGGAACCTGTGACTCAAGAGAAACTAACTAAAATGGGCATCCTGTCCCCTAAAGCGAAGGATGTAGATTTAGTTGCGGTGTAAAGTTTCACGCTGCGGCGAAAGACTTTTCCTAATTTAAAAATACTTTGGCATAATAATGCTTGGAGCAAATACCACATACATGAAGGATTGCTATTGTAAGAATGATGTATATGGTAGAACGTATCGTAATCCCTGACTGGGATTTTAAGACAAACCAACATCATTTTAGGAATTCTGTCCGCCTCACACTAACCATATTCTCTAAACAGCTACACAAACATGCAGTCAGTGATGGGTCACCATTTTCCAGGAGCCCAACATTCAATTCATGGAGAATGTAAGGGGAAATTTACACCCAAATCTACAGGCTCCATTTAGCCTTAAGATGGGGGGGTGGGGGAATAAGATTTGTATCTACCAAAGATATCTTTCTTCCCCTCTAATGTGTGTGTGGAGGAGGTTACTGTGTACACAGGTGAGAACCAGGAAGGGTGGCAGAGATTTTCAAGGACGATATAATTAAGTTTTTAGTGCTTGCTGGTATGATGTCCGTGTTGGTATGATGTCAATATGCTTGTTGGTATGATGTGCTTGCTGTCGGGTTGTGGCATTCTTAAATATTTGAGCTACAGAACAGTTGTCCCTCAAGGGGCCCGGAAGCCTCTTGTATGTACCTGTTCTCATCAGTATTGACAGTATGGCAGATATCGTCATAAAGCTTCATGATGTATCGAGGTAAAACCATAGACACCAAGAGTCATCCTTCTCAGAGCCATCTGAATCCAGATGCCATCCTTCTCGATGGCGTCTGTTTCCAGATGCCATCCTTCACGATGGCGTCTGTACCCAGATCATCCTTCTCGATGGCGTCTGTACCCAGAAGCCATCCTTCTCGATGGCGTCTGTACCCAGATGCCATCCTTCTCGTTGGCGTCTGTACCCAGATGCCATCCTTCTCGATGGCGTCTGTACCCAGATGCCATCCTTCTCGATGGCGTCTGTACTCAGAAGCCATCCTTCACGATGGCGTCTGTACCCAGATGCCATCCTTCTCGATGGCGTCTGTACCCAGATGCCATCCTTCTCGATGGCGTCTGTACCCAGATGCCATCCTTCTCGATGGCGTCTGTACCCAGATGCCATCCTTCTCGATGGCGTCTGTGATGCCATCCTTCTCGATGGCGTCTGTACTCAGAAGCCATCCTTCTCTTCTCGCCATGGCGTCTACCCAGATGCCACTTCTCATGGCGTCTGTACCCAGATGCCATCCTTCTCGATGGCGTCTGTACCCAGATGCCATCCTTCTCGATGGCGTCTGTACCCAGTTGCCATCCTTCTCGATGGCGTCTGTACCCAGTTGCCATCCTTCTCGTTGGCGTCTGTACCCAGATGCCATCCTTCTCGTTGGCGTCTGTACCCAGATGCCATCCTTCTCGTTGGCGTCTGTACCCAGATGCCATCCTTCTCGATGGCGTCTGTACCCAGATGCCATCAGTTGACACAGTGTGGAGATTAACCGAACACAACAACACCTCATATGGCAGCTAACATTCTCCATCAGAGGGCCAAGTACGTCTCCCTGGGGGGTTGGAGAAGGCATTCCATTACACGGGTCGTCTGAGAATTCAGTTCGAGGGGGAATAAGAGAATGTAGAACGTAGGGTTCATACGCTTTTAGGTTCCGTCTTGAAATTAAAACACCTGGTGTATGTGTAACAGTGTACGTGTAACTCCTGGTGTACGTGTAACAGTGTACGTGTAACTCCTGGTGTACGTGTAACAGTGTACGTGTAACTCCTGGTGTACGTGTAACAGTGTACCTTTAACATACAGTGTACGTTCGAAATGTAACAATACAGCCACAACTTTAAGAGCAACACACGTTATACTAAATATGTTACTATTCCATTTCAATGTTTCCGATTTCATTGATAAATTGAATTTTCATAGATTTCGATTTATTTTCTTTTGATTTAATTATTTTGTGTGACATTGTGTTGGAACTGAGCCGTGTTGTTTACCATACCGTTCATTTCATGAGTATAGTTTATTTTGTATTTTTTTTCATTGTTTTTCATTTCGTTTTTTGAACTGTTTTTCTTATATCATAGTGATGGGAATATCTGGGGCCAGATTCACGAAGCAGCTACGCAAGCACTTACGAAAGTGTACAGCTTTCCTCAATATTGAGGGTTTTGGTTTCATTTATTAAACAGTTTACAAGCATGAAAACTTGCCAATCAACTGTTGTTATTGTTATAAACAGCCTCCTGGTGCTTCTCAGCTCATTAACTGTTTAATAATTGTAAACAAAGCCGTCAAAGATTGAGAAAAGATGTACAGGTTTGTAAGTGTTTGCGTAACTGCTTCGTGAATCTAGCACCAGATCATTTGATGTTCCCAATTTTCTGATCAGATCATTTGATCATCAGATGAGGGAGTGGGGAATGGTGGGAAGGACGAGGGGACGGGAGTGGGGGATGGTGGAGGTGACGAGGGGATAGGGGAGGGGCAAATGGTCGGGAGGACGAGGGGACAGGGGAGTTGGGGATGGTTGAGACGAGGGGAAAGGGGAATATAGAATGGTGGGGAAGACAAGGGGACAGGAGTGGGGGATTGTTGGGGGGACCGGGGAAGGAGGAATGGTAGGGAGGATGAGGGGATGGGGGAGTGGGGAATGGTGGGGAGGACTGGGTGACAGGGAAAGGCTGCTGAGCCACAGCAACGCGTGGCCGGGTACAGATTGTTTACATATAAATGTTAATAATGTAATTTAAGAATGAGAATAGTGAATAATGTATGAATTAGACCCCTATGGACTGGGCTAAGGGTCACAGACTGGAGGCCACTCACCCAGATACCAGATAGGTTCCCAAACGGATGGTTGGGGGCGGGGGGGGGGCAGTATTGGACATTTTTATTGATCGTTTAAAAGGGACCAAGTTTCAGGCCCTATAACCAGACAGTCATGCAGTAGTGAGGAGAGGTTTGTGGCAGGATTGTTTCTTATGAATGTAAGTGATTGACTGTTACTAGCTAGTGGTGGAAATGTAATAGTTTTTGTTAAATAGTAACACTTGTTTGAGAGTGTCAGTTAGAGAAACTTGGCAAGAACTGGAGGACAAGATCTGCAGCAACTCTGGTGGCACTTGTACACACTCGGTGTTGGACTCACACTCGGTGTTGGACTCACACTCGGTGTTGGACTCACAGACGGAAGTGCCGCCACACTGTTATTTTACAGGTAAGTATTACCCGGTATGTAGGTCAAGTGGCCTCATGCTGAGGTCAAACGCCAGGAAAGGCCCTCTAATTATATGCAGTTGTCTCGGCGTAATTAGGAACGTTAACAGTGAGGGAGAGTTTTGTCCTGGGTCTTGCCCCTTCCTGTTCATTCACTCCCTCAGACAAAGACAGTAGTGGTAGTTAGTTCTAACTTAACCAAGGTTTAGATGGTTTTCTACCCGTTCGTTCCTGTGTACTCTAACTGGGAATTATTTGGCACCGTTGTAGCTAACAAACACTTAACATCATTATGTTAAAATAGTTTTGTTAATGGTAGTCTTGATACCCATTATTTCCTTTAGCATGTCTCGGTAGGAGTAATATATTATTGAGGTGAAGGTTGGAGTGGAGGCCAGGCCGGCAGGAAGTAACTAGGCCTACTGAAGATGTCAACAGTTATACCAGGAGTTACGGTCTGGTCTGGACAAGAGGTCACTATACACCTCCCAGACACGACTGTACTCCAGGTGAGTCACAAGGCCGGAGGAGAGGCCGGAGGAGAGTCCCAGTACCTGGTCCAAGTACCTAGTCCCAGTACCTGGTCCCAGTACCTGGTCCCAGTACCTGGTCCCAGTACCTGGTTCAAGTACCTGGTCTCAGAACCTAGTCCCAGTCCCTGGTTCAAGTACCTGATCCCAGTACCTAGACCCAGTACCTGGTCCCAGTACCTGGTCCTAGTACCTAGATCCGGTACCTGGTCCCAGTACCTAGATCCGGTACCTGGTCCCAGTACCTAGACCCAGTACCTGGTCCCAGTACCTGGTTCAAGTACCTGGTCTCAGAACCTAGTCCCAGTACCTGGTTCAAGTACCTGGTTCAAGTACCTGGTCCCAGTACCTGATCCCAGTACCTAGACCCAGTACCTGGTCCCAGTACCTGGTCCCAGTACCTAGATCCGGTACCTGGTCCCAGTACCTAGATCCGGTACCTGGTCCCAGTACCTAGACCCGGTACCTGGTCCCAGTACCTGGTCCCAGTACCTAGATCCGGTACCTGGTCCCAGTACCTAGACTCAGTACCTGGTCCCAGTACCTGGTCCCAGTACCGAGATCCGGTACCTGGTCCCAGTACCTGGTCCCAGTACCTAGACTCAGTACCTGGTCCCAGTACCTAGTCCCAGTACATGGTCCCAGTACCTGGTCCTAGTACCTAGTCCCAGTACCTAGTCCCAGTGCCTAGTCCCAGTACCTGGTCCCAGTACCTGGTCCCAGTACCTAATTCCAGTGCCTAGTCCCAGTACCTGGTCCCAGTACCTAATTCTAGTGCCTAGTCCCAGTACCTGGTCCCAGTACCTAGTCCCAGTACCTGGTCCCAGTACCTACACCCAGTACCTACACCCAGTACCTACACCCAGTACCTGCTCCCAGTACCTAGAGCCAGTACCTACACCCAGTACCTGCTCCCAGTACCTAGAGCCAGTACCTACCACACCCAGTACCTACACCCAGTACCTGCTCCCAGTAGTTTAACCCCAACTTTCCAGCACACAGCTGGAAGCAGTTACTTAAACAGGGGCACGATGTATGACACACATGGTCCACGGACCTTCAAGATGCTTTTGATGCTCTCTGGCGCCCGGCTCTTACGGGCTCACCATAGCCCGTGCTACTTGGAACTTTTGTTCCAAGTAGCAAATCTTAAACAACAACAACAGCCCGGCTCTATTTCTTATCCTAACCTAAAGAAAAGGAAAGAAAAGCCTTACATTGGGTTTAGAAAACCCAGAGGGAGGTGTCTGCCGATATTCTCACCGCGCGGTCATAACACTCACAAACTTATGTTGTTGTTATTGTTTTAATTGCCAGCACGTGCATGCTGCTAGAGTGAGAAGACCGTCTGGTCAGACCTGTCCTCCCTGAGACCCTGAGGGGTCTCAGGGAGCCTCAGGGGCCTTCAGTAACATGTAGCTGGAGACACGCAGGGTGTCAGAGGCCCATAGAGGCAAGCTGGAGGCACACAAGGTGTCACAGAGGCCCACAGAGTCAAGCTGGAGGCACACAAGGTGTCACAGAGGCCCACAGAGTCAAGTTGGAGGGACACGAGGTGACACAGAGACCCACAGAGTCAAGCTGGAGGCCCACAAGGTGACACAGAGGCCCACAGAGTCAAGCTGGAGGGGACACAAGGTGACACAGAGGCCCACAGAGTCAAACTGGAGGGACACAAGGTGACACAGAGGCCCACAGAGTCAAGCTGGAGTGGACACAAGGTGACACAGAGGCCCACAGAGTCAAGCTGGAGGCCCACAAGGTGACACAGAGGCCCACAGAGTCAAGTTGGAGGGACACAAGGTGTCACAGAGGCCCCCAGAGTCGAGCTGGAGGGACACAAGGTGTCACAGTGGCCCACAGAGTCAAGCTGGAGGGACACGAGGTGTCACAGAGGCCCCCAGAGTCAAGCTGGAGGGGACACAAGGTGACAGAGGCCCACAGAGCCAAGCTGGAGGGACACAAGGTGTCACAGAGGCCCACAGAGTCAAGCTGGAGGCACACAAGGTGTCACAGAGGCCCACAGAGTCAAGTTGGAGGGACACGAGGTGACACAGAGACCCACAGAGTCAAGCTGGAGGCCCACAAGGTGACACAGAGGCCCACAGAGTCAAGCTGGAGGGGACACAAGGTGACACAGAGGCCCACAGAGTCAAGCTGGAGGGACACAAGGTGACACAGAGGCCCACAGAGTCAAGCTGGAGTGGACACAAGGTGACACAGAGGCCCACAGAGTCAAGCTGGAGGCCCACAAGGTGACACAGAGGCCCACAGAGTCAAGCTGGAGGCCCACAAGGTGACACAGAGGCCCACAGAGTCAAGTTGGAGGGACACAAGGTGTCACAGAGGCCCCCAGAGTCGAGCTGGAGGGACACAAGGTGTCACAGTGGCCCACAGAGCCAAGCTGGAGGGACACAAGGTGTCACAGAGGCCCCCAGAGTCAAGCTGGAGGGACACAAGGTGACACAGAGGCCCACAGAGCCAAGCTGGAGGCACACAAGGTGTCACAGAGGCCCAGAGTCAAGCTGGAGGGACACAAGGTGACACAGAGGCCCACAGAGCCAAGCTGGAGGCACACAAGGTGTCACAGAGGCACACAGAGTCAAGCTGGAGGGGACAAAAGGTGACACAGAGGCCCACAGAGCCAAGCTGGAGGGACACAAGGTGACACAGAGGCCCACAGAGTCAAGCTGGAGGTACATAAGGTGTCACAGAGGCCCACAGAGTCAAGCTGGAGGGACACAAGGTGACACAGAGGCCCCCAGAGTCAAGCTGGAGGGGACAAAAGGTGACAGAGGCCCACAGAGCCAAGCTGGAGGGACACAAGGTGACACAGAGGCCCACAGAGCCAAGCTGGAGGTACACAAGGTGTCACAGAGGCCCACAGAGTCAAGCTGGAGGGACACAAGGTGACACAGAGGCCCACAGAGTCAAGCTGGAGGTACACAAGGTGTCACAGAGGCCCACAGAGTCAAGCTGGAGGGACACAAGGTGTCACAGAGGCCCCCAGAGTCAAGCTGGAGGGACACGAGGTGTCACAGAGGCCCCCAGAGTCAAGCTGGAGGGGGACACAAGGTGACACTGAGGCCCACAGAATCAAGCTGGAGGTACACAAGGTGTCACAGAGGCCCACAGAGTCAAGCTGGTGGAGGCACAGAAGGTGTCACAGAGGCCCACAGAGTCAAGCTGGAGGGACACAAGGTGACACAGAGACCCACAGAGTCAAGCTGGAGGGGACACAAGGTGACACAGAGACCCACAGAGTCAAGCTGGAGGGACACAAGGTGACACAGAGGCCCACAGAGTCAAGCTGGACGGACACATGAGGGAACACATGGTCAAGCATAATCACACAGGGACACACGGGGTGAAGGAAATCCACAATGTCACACAAGGTCACACAGGGTCACACAGGGACACATGGGGTACACTCGGGCCGAGGTGACCACACGGGGGTACAGCAGATTTCCAAGCACATTGCAGAGTCGGCGTTCGAGTACCGCCGATAGCCACCGTGGTCAGCCATCGTTCCATTACCTTCATAACCCAACTCTTAATCCGTCCTCCAAATCCCCATATAGCACGTTATCGAGGTAATTATTACCTTATCAATAAACACAATTTTGGCCTCACCCTGACAGACGACTCTCATCTGGACGATATGCTAATTTGGATAAAAAAAAAAGTATTTCCAACTTTCCCACAGGGAGCCTCAGGGGTCTCAGGGAGCCTCAGGGGTCTCAGGGAGCCTCAGGGGTCTCAGGGAGCCTCAGGGGTCTCAGGGAGCCTCAGGGGTCTCAGGGAGCCTCAGGGGTCTCAGGGAGCCTCAGGGGTCTCAGGGAGCCTCAGGGGTCTCAGGGAGCCTCAGGGGTCTCAGGGAACCTCAGGGGTCTCAGGGAACCTCAGGGAGCCTCAAGGGTCTCAGGGGTCTCAGGGAGCCTCAAGGGTCTCAGGGAGCCTCAGGGGTCTCAGGGAACCTCAAGGGTCTCAGGGAGCCTCAGGGGTCTCAGGGAACCTCAGGGAACCTCAGGGGTCTCAGGGAACCTCAGGGAGCCTCAAGGGTCTCAGGGGTCTCAGGGAGCCTCAAGGGTCTCAGGGAGCCTCAGGGGTCTCAGGGAACCTCAAGGGTCTCAGGGAGCCTCAGGGGTCTCAGGGAACCTCAGGGAACCTCAGGGGTCTCAGGGAACCTCAGGGAGCCTCAAGGGTCTCAGGGGTCTCAGGGAGCCTCAAGGGTCTCAGGGAACCTCAGGGGTCTCAGGGAACCTCAGGGGTCTCAGGGAACCTCAGGGGTCTCAGGGAGCCTCAGGGAGCCTCAAGTGTCTCAGGGAGCCTCAGGGAGCCTCAAGGGTCTCAGGGAGCCTCAAGGGTCTCAGGGAGCCTCAAGGGTCTCAGGGAGCCTCAGGGGTCTCAGGGAACCTCAGGGGTCTCAGAGAGCCTCAAGGGTCTCAGGGAGCCTCAAGGGTCTCAGGGAGCCTCAGGGGTATCAGGGAACCTCAGGGGTCTCAGGGAGCCTCAAGGGTCTCAGGGAGCCTCAGGGGTCTCAGGGAGCCTCAGGGGTCTCAGGGAGCCTCAAGGGTCTCAGGGAGCCTCAAGGGTCTCAGGGAGCCTCAAGGGTCTCAGGGAGCCTCAAGGGTCTCAGGGAGCCTCTGGGGTCTCAGGGAGCCTATGGGGTCTCAGGGAGCCTCAGGGGTCTCAGGGAGCCTCAGGGGTCTCAGGGAGCCTCAGGAGTCTCAGGGAGCCTCAGGAGTCTCAGGGAGCCTCAGGAGTCTCAGGGAGCCTCTGGGGTCTCAGGGAGCCTCTGGGGTCACAGGGAGCCTCTGGGGTCTCAGGGAGCCTCTGGGTCTCAGGGAGCCTCTGGGGTCTCAGGGAGCCTCTGGGGTCTCAGGGAGCCTCTGGGGTCTCAGGGAGCCTCTGGGGTCTCAGGGAGCCTCTGGGAGCCTCAGCGAGCCTCAAGGGTCTCAGGGAGCCTCTGGGGTCTCAGGGAGCCTCAGGGGTCTCAGGGAGCCTCAGGGGACTCAGGGAGCCTCAGGGGTCTCAGGGAGCCTCAGGGGTCTCAGGGAGCCTCAGGGGTCTCAGGAGCCTCAGGGGTCTCAGGAAGCCTCAGGGGAGCCTCAGGGGTCTCAGGGAGCCTCAGGGGTCTCAGGGAGCCTCAAGGGTCTCAGGGAGCCTCAGGGGTCTCAGGGAGCCTCCAGGGGTCTCAGGGAGCCTCAGGGGTCTCAGGAAGCTTCAGGGAGCCTCAGGGGTCTCAGGGAGCCTCAGGGGTCTCAGGGAGCCTCAGGGGTCTCAGGGAGCCTCAGGGGTCTCAGGAAGCTTCAGGGAGCCTCAGGGGTCTCAGGGAGCCTCAAGGGTCTCAGTGGTCTCAGGGAGCCTCAGGGGTCTCAGGGAGCCTCAAGGGTCTCAGGGAGCCTCAGGGGTCTCAGGGAGCCTCAGGGGTCTCAGGGAGCCTCAGGGAGCCTCAGAGGTCTCAGGGAGCCTCAGGGGTTCCTTCCCTTCCCCAGCCTCACTCTCCTTCCCTTCCCCAGCCTCACTCACCTTCCCTTCCCCAGCCTCACTCTCCTTCCCTTCCCCAGCCTCACTCTCCTTCCCTTCCCCAGCCTCACTCTCCTTCCCTTCCCCAGCCTCACTCACCTTCCCTTCCCCAGCCTCACTCTCCTTCCCTTCCCCAGCCTCACTCTCCTTCCCTTCCCCAGCCTTCACTCTCCTTCCCTTCCCCAGCCTCACTCTCCTTCCCTTCCCCAGCCTCACTCTCCTTCCCTTCCCCAGCCTCACTCTCCTTCCCTTCCCCAGCCTCACTCACCTTTCACTTTCCAGCCTCACTCTCCTTCCCTTCCCCAGCCTCACTCTCCTTCCCTTCCCCAGCCTCACTCTCCTTCCCCCTTCTCCTTCCCTTCCCCAGCCTCACTCTCCTTCCCTTCCCCAGCCTCACTCTCCTTCCCTTCCCCAGCCTTACTCTCCTTCCCTTCCCCAGCCTCACTCTCCTTCCCTTCCCCAGCCTCACTCTCCTTCCCTTCCCCAGCCTCACTCACCTTCCCTTCCCCAGCCTCACTCTCCTTCCCTTCCCCAGCCTCACTCACCTTCCCTTCCCCAGCCTCACTCACCTTCCCTTCCCCAGCCTCACTCTCCTTCCCTTCCCCAGCCTCACTCTCCTTCCCTTCCCCAGCCTCACTCTCCTTCCCTTCCCCAGCCTCACTCTCCTTCCCTTCCCCAGCCTCACTCTCCTTCCCTTCCCCAGCCTCACTCTCCTTCCCTTCCCCAGCCTCACTCTCCTTCCCTTCCCCAGCCTCACTCTCCTTCCCTTCCCCAGCCTCACTCTCCTTCCCTTCCCCAGCCTCAGTCTCCTCCCTTCCCCAGCCTTACTCCCCTTCCCTTCCCCAGCCTCACTCCCCTTCCCTTCCCCAGCCTCACTCTCCTTCCCTTCCCCAGCCTCACTCACCTTCCCTTCTTCAGCCTCACTCTCCTTCCCTTCCCCAGCCTCACTTACCTTTCACTTTCCAGCCTCACCTTCCCTTCCCCAGCCTCACTCTCCTTCCCTTCCCCAGCCTCACTCTCCTTCCCTTCCCCAGCCTCACTCTCCTTCCCTTCCCCAGCCTCACTCACCTTCCCTTCCCCAGCCTCACTCTCCTTCCCTTCCCCAGCCTCACTCTTCTTCCCTTCCCCAGCCTCACTCTCCTTCCCTTCCCCAGCCTCACTCTCCTTCCCTTCCCCAGCCTCACTCTCCTTCCCTTCCCCAGCCTCACTCTCCTTCCCTTCCCCAGCCTCACTCTCTCCTTCCCTTCCCCAGCCTCACTCACCTTCCCTTCCCCAGCCTCTCCTCTCCCCCTTCCCTTCCCCAGCCTCACTCTCCTTCCCTTCCCCAGCCTCACTCTCCTTTCCCTTCCCCAGCCTCACTCTCCTTCCCTTCCCCAGCCTCACTCTCCTTCCCTTCCCCAGCCTCACTCTCCTTCCCTTCCCCAGCCACACTCACCTTCCCTTCCCCAGCCACACTCTCCTTCCCTTCCCCAGCCTCACTCTCCTTCCCTTCCCCAGCCTCACTCTCCTTCCCTTCCCCAGCCTCACTCTCCTTCCCTTCCCCAGCCTCACTCTCCTTCCCTTCCCCAGCCTCACTCTCCTTCCCTTCCCCAGCCTCACTCACCTTCCCTTCCCCAGCCTCACTCTCCTTCCCTTCCAGCCTCACTCTCCTTCCCTTCCCCAGCCTCACTCTTCTTTGATTTTAAAGCCTCACTCTCCTTCCCTTCCCCAGCCTCACTCTCCTTCCCTTCCCCAGCCTCACTCTCCTTCCCTTCCCCAGCCTCACTCTCCTTCCCTTCCCCAGCCTCACTCTCCTTCCCTTCCCCAGCCTCACTCTCCTTCCCTTCCCCAGCCTCACTCTCCTTCCCTTCCCCAGCCTCACTCTCCTTCCCTTCCCCAGCCTCACTCTCCTTCCCTTCCCCAGCCTCACTCTCCTTCCCTTCCCCAGCCTCACTCTCCTCTCATTTTCCAGCCTCACTCTCCTTCCCTTCCCCAGCCTCACTCTCCTTCCCTTCCCCAGCCTCACTCTCCTTCCCTTCCCCAGCCTCACTCTCCTTCCCTTCCCCAGCCTCACTCTCCTTCCCTTCCCCAGCCTCACTCTCCTTCCCTTCCCCAGCCTCACTCTCCTTCCCTTCCCCAGCCTCACTCTCCTTCCCTTCCCCAGCCTCACTCTCCTTCCCTTCCCCAGCCTCAC
This sequence comes from Procambarus clarkii, assembly GCF_020424385.1. Classification (NCBI taxonomy): domain Eukaryota; kingdom Metazoa; phylum Arthropoda; class Malacostraca; order Decapoda; family Cambaridae; genus Procambarus; species Procambarus clarkii. The sequence continues at coordinate 13,667 of NW_025572965.1, forward strand.
TCACCTTCCCTTCCCCAGCCTCACTCTCCTTCCCTTCCCCAGCCTCACTCTCCTTCCCTTCCCCAGCCTCACTCTCCTTCCCTTTCCCCAGCCTCACTCTCCTTCCCTTCCCCAGCCTCACTCTCCTTCCCTTCCCCAGCCTCACTCTCCTTCACCTTCCCTTCCCCAGCCTCACTCTCCTTCCCTTCCCCAGCCTCACTCTCCTTCCCTTCTCCCAGCCTCACACTCTCCTTCCCTTCCCCAGCCTCACTCTTCCCTTTCACCTCCTTCCCCCAGCCTCACTCTCCTTCCCTTCCCCAGCCCTCCTTCCCTCCCCAGCCTTCCCTTCCCTTCCCCAGCCTCACTCCTTCCCCAGCCTCACCTTCCCTTCCCTTCCCTTCCCAGCCTCACTCTCCTTCCCTTCCCCAGCCTCACTCTCCTTCCCTTCCCCAGCCTCACTCTCACCTTCCCTTCCCCAGCCTCACTCACCTTCCCTTCCCCCAGCCTCACTCACTCCTTCCCTTCCCCAGCCTCACTCACCTCCCCAGCCTCACTCCCCCTTCCCCAGCCTCACTCTCCTTCCCTTCCCCAGCCTCACTCTCCTTCCCTTCCCCAGCCTCACTCTCCTTCCCTTCCCCAGCCTCACTCTCCTTCCCTTCCCCAGCCTCACTCACCTTCCCTTCCCCAGCCTCACTCTCCTTCCCTTCCCCAGCCTCACTCTCCTTCCCTTCCCCAGCCTCACTCTCCTTCCCTTCCCCAGCC
>NW_025572966.1:0-12411 GCF_020424385.1 Procambarus clarkii
GATCAGTCCAGCAATCGTGAGGCCTGGTCGACGACCGGGCCGCGGGACGCTAAGCCCCGGAAGCACCTCAAGGTAACCTCAAGGTAACACCCTCCTCAAAATAATCCATCTCGGCATGGAAAGTATCTAGCTAATCCGGCTTAGCATTCTGCAGCCTCATTTGTTCTTTGCAACTTTTACTTTGCTGCCTCTATGAGGTTTTCTAATACTTTAGCTGTGGCACCTAATTGTACCAGCTGATTACACTTATTCAACTGTCGAGTCACATGGCATTTGTGACTCTGGTATGATCTAAGATACAGTAAGCATTGCTGGACATTTTTTCTGGTGCACTGCCTATGGATTTTGGCTTAGTTGATGCCATGATTTGATTATGAAAATAACTGGGGTACTGATTCATATATACATGGAACCAGTACGGTTATAGATAAGCCTAATATCTAATTCCTTAGTTAGGCTAATAATCCTACCTCATGTAGAGGTTAGCTTACCTACCTAGTAGTAAACAGCTAAAATTTGAGTGGTACTTCGGTGTCTCTACAGTAATTCCTAGGCTTAGCTTCTCATAATCAGCTTTGGATGGGTAATGACACTTCTGTAACACTCAAAATGTACACAGTAATATAATAAGATATGTAACACAATTGTGTAAAACAATGATAAGTCCTACCCTGACTTGGGCTTGCACAATAATAATTGTTGACTAGGCAGTACCTCTTGGTACAATGCTAGTTAACTAGTAATTCTACCTAACTAGGTTGGCTAGTAATAATGAGTTAGACTACAGTTGTACATATTACTACTAAGTAATATTCCAGTCTAAGAATTCTATTCTATATGGGTTGGCAAATACTATAATACTACTGATGTGCAAATTCAGGATAGTGCTATGTTTTTGGATTTTTATAATTTTTGATTTATAGATTACATACAAGTGATTATATATGACAAGTAGCCTACTACTACGAATGATTATATGTGTGGCAGGTATTCTACTGCCGTAATTCTATACATGTGGCAGATATGCTGCCATGGATTCTATGGGAGTGGCTGATATGCTGTCATAGATCCTATGCGAGTGGCAGATATGCTGCCGTAAATTCTATGCGAGTGGCAAATATGCTGCCGTAAATTCTATCCTATCACCTGACAATATTCCCTAATTAAAGAGTATAATGTTATCAGGGATGATAAATCATTAATGAATTGTAGACAGCCTAACTTCTGGCTATATTTTACTAATTCTACTAATTATACTAGTTATAAAATATAATGTAAATTTACACTAGTTCTTTGATAATAGTCTAGCTCTCTTGACTATCTCGGTACGACTGACCATAAGATATGGGCTCTGAGAACCGGTATTAATTTTAATATTAACTCTGGTTCGTTGGATCTGAAACAAAATCCTGGTTCGTAGGACCAAAAAATATGTGGGGAAATCTGACTCTAGTTTAATTCTAATAAATGTATAATTCTATGAATGCAAATAAAGATTAAATCTAAGATAGCTCGAAGGACCATAAAATATGTTAAATGGAGAACCAGTGACTTATGGATCTCTGTGATTGTACATAATAAAATTCTATTATTCTGTTCTGCATTGACTGTAAATTCTATACATGTTAGAACCAGCTTCCCATGACACATTTTTTTTGTGGGGGGGGGGGTCTTCTATGAGGTTAGTCTACGTAAACATACATTATGTGATTATAATAATGATAATATGTATACACACAGATTATATGCAAATGCAATGCAAAAATACTACTGCAGGATAAAGATTAATATATAATCAGTGCAATATAGTATGTATATGATTCTTACACTGAGAGAAAACTATCGATAATAAGAACTAATTAAATCTCAGCTGTGACAGAGGAATGTAATTGACGTCCAATCTGCAATGAATTCTGTGATACTAAACTATGGATTAGTAGTGTTAGTTAATTATGACACTTAGTACAGGAAATACATCCCATTGTACTAAGGATTAGTAAATGATTATGAAGCCTAATACAGGAAATACATCCTATTGTATTAGGGTTGGGAATAACTGTTGGAAATTTCTATCAACTGTACAACCCCAGGTGGGATTCACTATAGAATTGGTAGGAGACCATCCTAGGTTACTAGGTCTCCCAGCAACTGAGGCAGCTTAGTTCGTGATGGACATTTGGAACGCCCATCACGAAAGAGTGAGCCAGTTGGAGATTGCAAAGGCGCAATCCACAACTGGGAAGAGGAACCAAACCCAACCCCCTGTGCCCGGCTCAGAGGGGTCAGTTGTTAAGATAAAAATGCCTAAACTAATAACTTTCGACGAACAGGTGGATTCAATGGATGCATACATTGACCGCTTCAAACGTAGAGCAACGGAAGGGAAGTGGGGTAGGTCAACTTGGGCCAAAGCACTAGATTCATTGTTGAAGGGAAGGGCATTAAGTATATACCAGAGTTTGGTAACCCCCTATGTGCAACGATTATGATGTACTGAAGAGAGCCTTACTGAAAGGCTATGGCATTTCGACCGATGGAATGATGAAGACATTCCCTAAGATAAGAGTGCGTCAAGGGGAGACGTACAGATCCATGTTGCAGAGGCTAGAGTCGAGCCTCAAGCGCTACTTTGAGTTAAACAACGCAATCGTTCTGGAAGATGGTGCGTTGTTTGAGCTGATGACTAGAGAACAGTTCCTGGAGGCAGTGGAACCTGTGCTCCCTGCAAAACTCAAAGAAAATAAGATAGTCTCTGAGATATGCACTCTGCCATAGTCTCTAATGAGGCTGTGGTAGAGTGCACTGAGAGGTGGGCTGAGGCACACAGACGTAGACAGCGAGGTTCATCAGAGAACTGACGTCTTGTCCAAGCCTCAGGGAGCGGGGATAGGTCTAAGGAAAATAAGTCTAGAGGAAGTCATAAGCCACCGAAGGGTCGTGCACCCCTCTGTTATACTTGCAACCTGCCAGGTCACATGGCAGCTCAATGTAAGAAGGGCAAGCCTGCCGGAAATGCGGGAACATAAGCACAGATTGCTGGTCTGGGTGCCCACGAGAGAGGTGATCCTCTGGAGCACACCCTGGAGACAGCAAGAGGTTTAGTTAATGGCAAATGGACCAATTTCTTTCGGGACAGAGGAGCTTGGTCTGGTGGGTTACTACAGGAAGTTTAATCCAGACTTCGTCTCTGTAGCCTATCCCTTGACAGAGTTGACAAAGAAGGCAGCCCCTACTAAGGTCAACTGGATGGGAGAGGAAGGAGCAGCTTTTGCTTGCCTCAAAAAGAAGATGGTCGAGCAGCCTATCTTGAGGCTACCCGACGAGGATAAGGAATATATATCCTCAGAACAGATGCTTCCAACACAGGAGTGGGAGCTGTACACCTGCAGGAGCATGATGGCCTAGTGTAACCGGTCGCCGACTACAGTCGGACGTTGAGTGACGCAGAGGGTCGGTACTCGACGGTCGAGTGAGAACTGTTGGCAGCTGTGGTAGGCATTAAAAAGTTCTACCAGTATGTGTATGGAAGGCGGTTCACCTTCCAAGTATACCATCAGCCTCTTAGCCACTTTACATTGAAGAACGCTAATCCTCGGATTATGCGATTATTGGGCTTTATTCTTACAGAGTTTAAGTTCAGGGTCGAGTACATCAAGGGGGCCGATAATGTCACTGGTCACTGGCCCGGTGCTCAGTGAGGTAAGCAGTCTGCACTTAACAGCTGAGGAATGCTATGATGCGTCATCAAAGTCAGAGGAGAATGAAGTTAGTGCCTCTCTGGGTAGTCCATCCCAAAGTGTTGCTAGTGTGTCCGGTATGACACAGGCTGAAGCCGGAGCTGCAGAGCTTGAGGTCCCACCTAGCTTCGAGGCGTCGAGCCGGCTAGAGCCTGGCCCAGGAGCCGAGCCCAGGAGCCTCTGTGCAAAAGTCAAGTAATACTACCCAGGACGAACCGGACGAGTCACCCCTATTCTCTCAGAGCGACGACGCATAGAAAACGGAGTCTCCACCCACTACCACCCAGCCGGGAGTCAGCCGTCAAAGAGTGTGACAGCTCGTGTACAGTGCACCCTCGAGCTGGTAAAATAGTGGGGTGTATTTCGCTTCCAGTGAAATAAACCCTTAGTGGGAGGTTGATGTCAGGAGACAGATTTTTCCTACTCTCCCATGCACTGGATGAGGTACGAAAATGCATAGTGCACCAGTGATGTGCACCGTGATTCAACTTTCTGAATGTAACTTTTACAGTCATGTTGGGTGTTGTAAGACCGCCCGTGACATTTGCTAGCCATTGATGTCATTCTGATCACTGTATCAAGTCTGTGAAGGAAATTACAGGAAGAAGTTGATTTCAGGGAAATTTTTGTACAAGTCAAGTGTATAGAGAGAGGTTTAGGGGGTTAACGGTTGTAGGCTATCCTCCCCAAGTCAAGTGTATAGAGAGAGGTTTAGGGGGTTAACGGTTGTAGGCTATCCTCCCCAAGTCAAGTGTATAGAGAGAGGTTTAGGGGGTTAACGGTTGTAGGCTATCCTCCCCATCACGTGTTCACCTCGTGAGAGAGGGGGTAGCGTCGTGAGGCAGGTACACCATTGGCCAGGGCGCTTGGGCCTAAAGAATGCTGAACCGTGATTGGCCAAGAGGCTGAGGGGTACCGCATGGCACTGGGAGCCGTCTTGGCGCCAAAATAATTATTCTTACCAGGAACGTTGCTAACGATGGACGTACTTTCTCGTGCTAAGGCCAAGCACCAGGAAACACCACCTGCAACGTCACTAAAGTCACGCTCATCATTGTGCTAGCATTCTCGGGTGCCGTGCGTAAGAATCTGGCGTCGCGGGACAGTGTATTCAACGATATTAACAGTGTGAACTTTGCCATCTAAGCCGAGTGATCGTGAGACATCATCTCAGAGCAAATGGACTGAGGGAGGCTATTATCGTCGTGTGTTAGTGACATCCGCCGTCTAATGTACCTTAGCTTCAAGGTATCGAAGTGAGACGAGCTAGGGAAGGTTTCAGTGTTATGAGTAAAACCTTAAATTCATAATTCCGAGGAATTAACAGTGAAGGACTATGTCATTCTCGTGTGCCGTGTAGTACAGTGTACCGTTGTACCTGTTGTACTGCTTCAGTAAGGAGGTCGTGGTATCGTATTCCAACTGTGTGTGATCTATTGTGCGTGCACCCCTGGGCTGCCTTCAGCCGACGTGTCTGCGCCACCTGGTCTCTGTGTGTGGAGCTAACCCCGTGCTCCAACCGACCATGTGTACGAAGTAGTGATGATGCCTACTTCATCATCCATCAGCAGCAGGAGATTGGGATTGAGGTTGACGTGTATGTATGTGTGTGTGTATGGCAGGCCCGCGAGATTGATGTTGGTGCACATCAATCAAACTATTTTGACGTGTTGTTTATGAAAAGGGTTTCATCTGGTCCAAGTCTCAGCATCGTAGCATAAATTGGAAGGGAGAAAAAAATATTAAATTATGTGTCAAAAATTTTCCAAAACGGTCAAAAACGATTATCAAACAAACACACGTGTCAACTGAAATCATGTCTATGACTCTCAGCTATCACAATAGCATATGTTAAAAAAAATAGTTTTATTAAAAAAAAAATGTTAAAACATTTTTTTTTTCTTATTTGTTTATCGGACTATTTGCTTGAAACTTATATACCTGAGTGCACGTAAGCCTATCTGTTAGGGTACCAAGGGGGCCAGGAAATTGGTTGATGTCAACCTCAGTCACAGATGGCAGCACCTTAGACTTTATTATTTTCTTATTTATTTTCAATTAACATAAAAATTCTTATAACTCGTTTTTTATTCAATTTATAGGAAACTTACATCTTATATGTAGAGTGTATGTCTCTAAAATCTGGCTCAAGCTTTGCTTCCCAAGTTCATTTATTGATTTTATAATAGCAATAAACATGATATAATTGCATAATTTTTTGGGGGAACTTTGACTATTTGCATTAGGAAAACTAAAGATGTTTTGGAAAATCCCTTCCTAATGATCCTTTATTATATGCTATTGTGAATGAAAAGTGTCATAGAATGATTATATCTGACAGGAGTGGTTGTTTATAAACACTTGAAAATGTGAAATATTCCTTGAAAGAAATAAAAAAATATATAAAATCTCCCTTCCTATTTATGCTGCAGTACTGAAACTAGGAACAATTTCAGCCCTTTTTATATACAACTAGTCAAAAAAGATTTCTTGACATTTAACAACGTTTAAAAAACTAACTGATGTCCCCATTAAAAATTAAATATCTGCCACTGGCAGCTCTTGCTGTTTAAGGTCTGCCTCTCTTGCGAGGTAATTACGATTAACGTAACATCAATAGAAATTAATTCTTTTGATAAATGTCAAAGAAAAAAAAATCTCACAGAACACCCTATGGAAGCTGGCATTGAGCTCCTCATAAATTTCTTTCTCATTTTCTGTATTCTGGCCTCTCCTTTTTCGTAACCTGGTCACTTGGTCATTCACTGTTATTTTCCTTCTTATATGGCTAAGGAGGAGTTTCGGTTCCCTCTTTGCTTTGGAGGCAAATATCATTTTCATAGTTTCTTTCGGCCAATCTTCTTATGTTTATGCAGTCCTTCCTGGCCCTGTTGCATCTATTCCAGTTTACCTCTGTCCTTTGCCTTCTATAATTCCTGCACTCTTTCTTGCGTTTTTCTTTTGCTTAGGACCTGGCACAGTCTGTTGAACCATGGGTTATTATATGTTCTCCTATTTTTTACCCTTAACGGTGGTATAAATCTCTCTTTTGCCTCTTTGCACCTCAGTTATACTTGGTCTATCATTTACTGGACAGTCTTTCCTCTAATTTGACCCCTTCCATTGCACACTTCGCAGATAATCTTTTTATATAATGTAACCTACTTTCATGTTTCAAGAAAGAGTGGTGGTGGGTGAGTGATTCAACATATGATTCACATGCTGCTTACAGTAATATGGTAGATGAATGTTTATGATTCTTATGTTGGTTACAATAAGGCAGTGAATGAGTGTTTACGAATCGAATGTTTTATTAAAGGTAGATGCAATGTGTTTTACAACTTCATCTGTGTCATTAAACCTTTTTTAAAATCTGAAATAATTTGTAACTTTATATTGAATTAAACATCAAATCAGCACTTGCATACTGATATGAATGAATGAGTGACTGTGTTGGTATGTGTGCTAATTATGACTAGACCATACATATATAGACATTATTTACGTTACCTTCACTTATTCAAACACATTCTAAAGTTCATGAAAAGTAACAATTCAACAAATATTATTTATATACAGTTTACTTAGTTGTTAATTTGTTAATCAACTAAAAAACACAAACAAGCAGCACACTAGATTTCATTTTGCTTATTAGATTCTTGGTGTTTATGCAAGATAAGATCTGTGTTTATGAAAGAGTAATCAGAAGCCATCATAGCCCAGCTGTGGGAGCGTCCTCCGCGGCCTCGCAGTCCAGAGTTCCACCCAGACACTGCAGCATCTTTTTTTACTGTTCTCATAATAAATGTTTTTTGTTGTTTCTATTATTATTAAGTTGTGAGTAATAATTTAGAAAAAAATCTAGCAAGTTATCACTTTTTCTCAGACAATTTGAAGAGAAGATTGGAGATCAAATCGATTTGGATGTGACTGTAGAACATTACTAAGTCTTGGACGCTGCGTTGCCAAGATAATAGTCTTTTGGTCACCTAAACGTTTCTCACAACTTTGATGTAAATTTTCTGCCCATGTGCACATGTACCATCCTAGCAGTCTTCACCCTGTTGTGTTAACAGAATCAAGAAATAACTTTCTAGACTATACCCAGCAAACACAAAACGTTGTGGAAACCTTCATCAAAAGTTTAACATGGTTGGGGGAGAGATAAGGTTCATGTGTGGTTCAACAAGCACATGAGCAACCTTTAACCCAAGAATGGTTAAAGTATTTATTTATGTAATACAAAAAATACTGCCTTTACTTACACAAGTTTCACCTTTATTTATTAAAAAAAAGATTTTGTTCATGTTTAAATATTAAATTTATGTATATTATACATATAAATTGTGAATGTTGTGCCTTAGTTGTATGATAGGTGTGCGAAACATTTACTTTTTATTATGATCTTGCTAAAAATTGCTTTTATAACTCTGTTTGCTTAATGATGTATTCAGTAATACTGTTTTTATGTTTAAATTATATTTTGGTACCTTATACATAATACAGCAACATAAATGGAAAATGCTGCTGCATAGGTGTATGAAGGACACACGCAACATTTAATCTACCATTTTTTTAATAAAAAATAAGAGTGAATCAAAATACCTCTTTATCACATGCATCTGTATTATAGTAGATTTTACATTATATATCACTGAAGTACAAATAAGTGAGTACAACTAGGTAAGTTCAACTATATGAGTGAAACTAGGAGAGTACATGTAGTTAGGTGAGTACCCCTTGGTGAACACTGCTAGAGGAATACAAGTAGGTGATTACAACTACATGAGAACTACTAGGAGAGTACATGTATGTGAGACCAACTTGGTGAACACTGCTAGATGAGTACAAGTAGGTGAGTACAACTACATGAGAACAACTAGGGGAGTGCATGTAGGTTATCTTGAGATGATTTCGGAGCTTTTTTTTAGTGTCCCCACGGCCCAGTCCTCGACCAGGCCTCCACCCCCAGGAAGCAGCCCGTGACAGCTGACTAACACCCAGGTACCTATTTTACTGCTAGATAACATGGGCATAGGGTGAAAGAAACTCTGCCCATTGTTTCTCGCCGGCGCCTGGGATCGAACCCAGGATCACAAGCCCAGCGTGCTGTCCGCTCGGCCGACCGGCTCCCATTAAAAGGGAGTACTCACCCATTAGGTGAGTACAACTTGGTGAGCATTGTTAGGTGAATACAAGTAGGTGAGTAACCTACTCATAACACGAGAGCAACTAGTACTGTACAATGCCAGTTTAACAGACACAATATTCCCCCTAGCATGGTATACAATACCAGTTTAAGAGACACACTAGTACCCACTAGCATGGTGTACAATGCCAGTACAACTGACACACTAGTCCCCACTAGCATGGTGTACCATGCCAGTACAACTGACACACTAGTCCCCACTAGCATGGTGTACAATGCCAGTACAACAGACACAATAGCCCCCACTAGCATGGTGTACAATGCCAGTACAACTGACACACTAGTCCTCACTAGCATGGTGTACCATGCCAGTACAACTGACACACTAGTCCCCACTAGCATGGTGTACAATGCCAGTACAACAGACACAATAGCCCCCACTAGCATTGTGTACAATGCCAGTACAACTGACACACTAGTCCCCACTAGCATGGTGTACAATGCCAGTACAACTGACACACTAGTCCCCACTAGCATGGTGTACAATGCCAGTACAACTGACACACTAGTCCCCACTAGCATGGTGTACAATGCCAGTACAACTGACAATGTCCTCACACCACACACTGTGTGTGGTGTGTGTGAGTGTAGCTGGTTGAGGGTGTAGTCGTGTGGCTGTAGCTGGTTGAGCATGAAGTTTGTGTGGGTGTAGTCATGTGTGGGTGTTGTCGTGTGTGGTGTAGTCGTGTGTGGGTGTAGTCGTGTGTGGGTGTAGTCATGTGTGGGTGTAGTCGTGAGTGGGTATAGTCTTGTGTGGATGTAGTCGTGTATTGGTGAAGTCGTGTGTGGGTGTAATCGTGTGTGGGTGTAGCCAGATGTATGTGTAGCTGGTCGAGGGTGTAGTCATGTGGGGGTGTAGTCGTGTGTGGGTGTAGCCAGTTGAGGGTGTTGTTGAGTGTGGGTGTAGCCGGGTGTGAGTGTAGCTGGTTGAGGGTGTAGTCATGTGTGGGTGTAGCCGGGTGAGGGTGTAGTCGGGTGTGGGTTTGTAGCCGGGTGTGAGTGTAGCAGGTTGAGGGTGTAGCCAGTTGAGGGTGTAGCAGGTCGAGGGTGTAGCCGGTTGAGGGTGTAGCCAGGTTGAGGGTGTAGCCGCGTGTGAGTGTAGCTGGTTGAGGGTGTAGCCGGATTGATGGTGTAGCTGGGTGTGATTGTAGTTGGTTGAGGGTGTAGCAGGTTGAGTGTGTAGCAGGTTGAGGGTGTAGCTGGGTGTGAGTGTAGCTGGTTGAGGGTGTAGCAGGTTGAGTGTGTAGCAGGTTGAGCGTGTTACCGGGTGGTGAGTGTAGCTGGTTGAGGGTGTAGCCGGTGTGAGTGTAGCTGGTTGAGGGTGTAGCCGGGTGTGAGTGTAGCTGGTTGAGGGTGTAGCAGGTTGAGGGTGTAGCTGGGTGAGGGTCTAGCCGGTTGAGGGTGGAGCCAAGTGATGGTGTAGCAGATTGAGGGTGTAGCTGGTTGAAGGTGTAGCCGGTTGAGGGTGTAGCAGGTTGATGGTGTTGCCGGTTGAGGGTGTAGCGGGTGTGTGTAGACAAGTAGAGCCATAATGATTAAGAGGCTTGGTGAACCAACCTGTCCTCTTAATATTAACGTCGCTTTTGGCCGTTTACCCGTATGGCCGAAAGTGGACGTAATTTGAAAATGAAAAAAAAAATGAAAATAGATTTGGGACTTTTTTTCAACAATAGTAAGTTAAGGGTCCTCTGATAGGGTAGGTGGGCAGGAAAGTCTCATAAAGTTTCAAAACGTTATGAAAAACGTTAATGGAAAGAATCCTCTTCTAAGCTTGCTGAGTAAGCCGGACGACTCAAACAGAAAACGGAACAGTACGTCACTTTTGTGAGTCGATTTCATTTCAAATTACATCCAAATTTGGCCATAGCTCGCATACAAGCGAAAGTGACGTTATTTTTAAGAGGACGAGTTGGGTGAACAGGATGCGGTCAAACCATCAGTGTTTCCATCAGTGCAATATTTTGGTTTATTAATATATCTTAATAATATATGTACATTTGTTCAAACTTATATTACAAGACTGCAAGGAAAATATGCTATAAATTGTTTATGTTGGGATTTAAAAAAAAAATACATACATAAAAATGGCAGCCGAGCAATATGGATAAGTTACCAGCAGGTCAAACTGTCCACCTCAGCCTGTCTCCAGCCCTGGAAGAACACTAACACACCCTCCTCTGTTTGGTAAAAAATGAACACCACCCTCTCAACACCACACCAACAACACCACCCTCTCACCGCCACTCCACCCAACACGCCTCTCTCAACCCCACACCACCCAACACCCCCCTCTCATCACCACACCACCAACACCTTCCTCTCACCACCCAACACCCCCCTCTCAACACACACCACCCAACCCCAAGTCTCAACACCACACCACCCAACACCTCCCTCTCATCACCATACCACCAACACCTTCTCTCATCCACCCAACACCCCCCTCTCAAAACCACACCACCCCAGTCTCAACACCACACCACCCAACACCCCCCTCTCAACACCACACCACCCAACACCCCCCTCTCAACACCACACCACCCAACACCCCCTCTCAACACCACACCACCCAACACCCCCCTCTGAACACACCACCCACCAGCGGTCCTCTTAAAAATAGTCAACATTTGCCATTTGACTTTACGGCTGTTTTTGGACGTAATTTTCTGTAGAATTACGTCCATTCTCGCTTCCAGGGGCTATCTCTAATTATACCATAAAATACCACACTGATATTATTCTATAACTCACTAACTATGCTCTGATATTTGTTCTTCAAGTAACAATATATATATTTTTGCCTTAATTTTTGCATTAATTTTTGCCTTAATGTGCCACTACACCACAGTCTCCGTGGTGTAGTGGTAAGACAGTCTCCGTGGTGTAGTGGTAAGACACTCGCCTGGCGTTCCGCGAGCGCTATGTCATGGGTTCGTATCCTGGCCGGAGAGGATTTACTGGGCGCAATTCCTTAACTGTAGCCTCTGTTTAACGCAACAGTAAAATGTGTACTTGGATGAAAAAACGATTCTTCGCGGCGGGAATCGTATTCCAGGGACCTGCCCGAAACGCTACGCGTACTAGTGGCTGTACAAGAATGTAACAACTCTTGTATATATCTCAAAAAAAAAAAAAAATTAGGCCATAATCCAGAAAATTCCATCCTGTCGATCTTTATATTTAGGAAAACATCTAATAAATTTGGATACGAATTTTTTGTAGTGTAAATACGGAATAAAATGTAAGACATAGTCTGCATATCTCTTTCCAGATGTCGTTTAAGTTTTTTTCCTAAAGAAAACTAAGATTTTGCGAATTTTGCTTAACAAGTACATTAATTATTAACTTTTTGTCGCTATTATTATTATAATTAAAAAAAATACACCTTGTTTTTGCTTATGTACAAAACATGGTCTAATAACCAGTTCGTTGCCCCTAAATCAACACAACATAACCAGTTTACCC
>NW_025572967.1:0-21332 GCF_020424385.1 Procambarus clarkii
GCACTCATCTTGGAGAGTTGCAGCAGATAGAATTCCCCGAATTGATTCATGAGGCCAATGGAGGACGTGTTGGTCCTGAGAGGGCCACTCATTGTTACGTACAGGACGGCATGTTGATGAGAGTGTTCTGCACAGAGCAGGGAACTGAGTGGGATGAAGCAGTATGTCATGCGTTGTTTGCCATGCGTAACGCAGTGGTAGGATCGTTAGGAGTCTCACCTTTCCAGCTGGTGTATGGACGAGGGGTGCAAAGTCTTCTGTCCATGCTGAAGGAACGATAGACATCAGGAGTGACCGTGAGAACGGTCGACGGATACGTAAGGAGCATCTCGCATTGGCGGCAGGAATACTGGTTGGAAATCAAACTCATCCGAGGGGAAGGCAACGTAGTAGCAGATGGCCTGCCCTGTATGCACTAACCAGACATGACTCTTATTTTAAGGGGAGGGGTATGTGACGGTGTTCCCCCCTTATATTTCTCCCACGCCTGCAGTAAGAGTCATGTCCACATTACCCGAGCGTTCTCTACGTCGCAGGCATCAGTTTGGTATATGTGGGAGAATGTAGTGTTCTCGGAGTGCCGAGAAATTTGTAAAAGAAGAGTATTTTGGCCTGTGGTTTAGGCCCTTTAGGAAGCCAATATGGCGCTGGCTCTTCTGTTTTGCCCCCAAAACTGTGTGACGTCAGTGACACCAAATTGGTCACCGACAGCGACGTGGCACAGGGAGCCAATGAAAACCTTCAGTGAAGAATATGACGTCACGAAGGAAGGGGGGTCCGGTCAGAGCGCCACGGCGGCGCCATCAGTCTAAGACAGCACGTCAAGGAGGTCAGACGTGCGCTGGGGGGTCCTGTCAGTTGGGCAGTTTACCCCATCTCCGGAGGACTTACGCATCACCCGTGGTCTGCCATCACCTGTGGGGTCTTCCTTCGTTCATGTGTTGGACCAGAGAAAGAATTGACAGAATATTGAGCAACAAGTGCTCCAGGAACAGGTGTTGTGCAAGAGTGGAGTATAGGCAGCGACGTATGCGACGGCTGATAGCTCTACAGTGATGACGTAGTGGATGAGCCAATCCTCCGGAGGGAATCAGTCTGACACGACACGTCAAGGTGGTTGGACGTGCGAAGATTGGTCCTGTCAGTTTGACAGTTGTTTCCCGCTCCCGTGGATTTTACGCGTCACCCGAAGTCTGCAAGTACTCTGTGAGGTCTTCCTTCGTTCATGTGTTGGGCCAGAGAGGGAATCGACGGGATATTGAGCAACAAGTGCTCCAGGACAGGTACTGTGCAAGAAGAAGTGATGTCTGTGCAGTGACGTATGCGACGTCTGAGGCAGTTCACCCGTTTGTGACGGCGTAGTGGCTGGACCGAGCTACCGGGAAGCAGTGGAAGAAGAAAACTATTCGGGAATCCGAACGACTGCAGCCGAGACGTAGGCAGGCAGCCGTAGCTGGGAGGAAAAGTTGACGGCCGGGAGACCGACTCCAACCCTACAAGAAGTCGAGAAGGAGCACGGACCTGCAGTGAAAAGGCACGGAGACGACGCGCTTATGGTGGGACGTTGATTGAGTTCCTGGAGAACACGACAGTGTGTGTGTGGGGGCGTTCCCTACACGAGGCAGGAGCCAGGACCAGGAGCTACAACTCAACACTCACCGGAAGATAGGTGGAAGTAGGTGATTCTAGTTTCCCTCCCAATTCCCCTTTAGTCAGCTATATTATTTAGCCAGAGTATTTTGTATGTCGTGAGCAAGGCTCACCTATGTCACAGTAAGGCACCAGTGTGAAGAGTGGGACTATAAAGAGTACTCACGATATTTATGATTATTATCGGTGTGTACAGGCACCCGGAGTAATTGATGAATTTACTCTGTTGATAACGTCTTTCATGAGACTTTAATAAGATCATTTAGTGAGAGAATATATATATAAATATGCCAGTGTTTGGAGTTAGGCTATGTGCCTAGTAACTATGTAATTACCATTATTGATGTCTGACTCATCCATATATATATATATATATATATATATATATATATATATATATATATATATATATATATATATATATATATATATATGTCTATGCTCGTGTATTGAATAATCATTCATGTGTGCAGTGATTAATTGTGTTATCACCCACGAAAGGAATTACTGAGAACTCCAGTGATATATACTTGCATCCGTTATCATTAAATGAAGGGCAGTGTGTAATACCATGACAGTGAATTATTGCCACCTTTAATATAGAAATGTTTGATTGAGCTCAAGATCAGTGCAGCGAAGTGATTACGTGCTATTGTTGCAAATATTGTGTGTTCGAACTTCTAGTGATCTTTGAGAACTTAAAGAAACTGGCGCATCACACCACAAGCAAACAGATAAAGTGACATTCGCACGGGGGTAGTCGCCCGGCTGATTTTGACATTGACGTGAGGGGGAGCATTGCCAGCTTGGCGAGTTCATATTATATGTGGGGGAAACGAGCGGCTCCCGCCTGAAACAGCTGTTTGCTTATTGATCTAATCTTGTGATGTCTTTGAATGAGTTTTAAGTAAAATACAAAGTACATTGGTGTTTATATCATCCCCTCCATATTTCTTGTGGCTATATAATACCTGAAAGCAGAGAGCGATAGAAGTAAATACCTGCCTAATATCAGACATATTGAGTGTGTTCTTGCCACTGTTACCACAATTCAACAAAACCACTGACGTATTACTGGACACCGAAAACACCAGTTGGCGACCTTGTGGTTAGTAGTAGAGCCCTATGTTGGGGCGGGCATACAACAGTTAAGTGAACAAGTTGTGTTCCCACTCCTTCTCGATCAGAGGCCGGTTGGGATTGACTGGGATACTCTCCTGGCGTACAGTGGCGTCGCGAGGATAGAGTGAAGACCCGCTGGGCTACGGTGAGTGACCTTGAGTATACTGTTACTCGCCCCTTTCCCCTCTCATTGGAGGTGAACCCCGACATTGGCGACCTTGCCAGGATTAAGTACTTATACTGTCGCTCACCGAGTAACCCCGACAACTGGGAGAACAGGAACCCACATGGAGGTGAAGACACATGGAGATCTAAACTTTTGGAAGTGAGTACAAGGAACTTTCTGAGCCAACATGTCAAGGGGCCCACAAGAATGAGAGGAAATGACGAACCAGTTAGACTCGACCTGATTTTCACCTTAAATGACTCAGAAATTAGGGAAGTCAAATATGAAGCCCCCATAGGAATGAGTGACCACAGTGTATTGATATTTGAGTATCTGGTAGAAGTACGGATATCCTGTCCAAGGATGGGATTGGAACGAAAAAGACTAAATTACCGAAGAAGAAAATATGACGAGATGAGGAACTTCCTAATGGGAATACCATGGGAAACAGAACTCAGATTAAAGACTGTACAGCACATGATGGATTATGTCACTCAGAAGTTTTTTTATTATTATTTTCTACCACAGACGTGGCCACACAGTTACAATGCTAAGCAGAATATATACATTTTCTTCTGTCATCCATGGACAGGGTTAGAGATGTGTTAAACATATAGTTCAGGGGTTTAATGAAAATCAACTACAGAAGGTGATTCGGTGTTTAGCTAACCTACATACGTAAATACATAGATACACAGATTTACGTATGCCCTACATAAAGTGTTCGATGTGTCTATTACATAGTGTCATTAATGTGCATTTAGAAAGGTGAAATGTAATTCTGATCAGGTTCCATTTATACTTTATACACATACATATACATACACACACACACGCACACACATATACGTACATATACATAAATACATACATATATACACACACACATGCATTCACATTCATTTGTCTCTTTTACTCTGACAGGGTGAGATAGCTGATAGAGAAACTAGTGTGCAATTAAGCACTTAATCACTGAAGGTGATTAAGGTGCTTTTACAAGCTCAGGTTATATAGTTATACAGGTTTATCCCAGTCCAAAAAGTGGAAAATTAGAAGCAACAGAAGAATCCGTGGTTCAACCAGGAATGTGCGGCAGCAAAGCAATTGAGTTAAAGAACATGGCGAAACTACAGGAAAAACAGAACACCAGAGAGCAGGGAGAGATACCAGAGAGCCAGAAATGAGTTCATCAGAGTGAGGAGAGAAGCAGAGAGGCAGAACGAAAATCACATCGTGAGTAAAGCTAAAACCCATCCAAAACTGCTCCACAGCCACATCAGGAGGAAAACAACAGTGAAGGAACAAGTGATGAAACTGAGAAAAGGGGATAACAGATACACAGAGAACGACAAAGAGGTGTGTGAGGAACTCAACAAGAGATTCCAAGAGGTCTTCACAATAGAAGAAAGAGAGGTCCCTGCACTAAATGAGGAGGCAAGCCGAACAACCTTGGAGGAAATTTACATCACCAGTGATGAGGTCAAAAGGAATCTGTTGGAGCTGAATGTGTCAAAGGCTGTTGGGCCTGACAGAATCTCACTGTGGATTCTAAAAGAAGGTGCAGAAGCACTAAGTGTGCCACTCTGTATGGTGTATAACAGGTCACTGGAAACGGGAGACCTTCCGAAAAGCTGAAAGACAGCTTATGTGGTCCCAATTTACAAAAAGGGTGACAGGCAAGAGGCACTGAACTACAGGCCAGTTTCTCTAACTTGTGTACCATGCAAGGAGATGGAGAAGATTGTGAGGAGAAGGCTTGTAGAGCATCTGGAGGGAAACAGCTTTGTAACACACCATCAGCATGGGTTCAGAGATGGTAAATCGTGCCTCACAGGCCTAATAGAATTCTATGACCATGCAACACAAATTAGGCAGAAAAGAGAAGGGGTGGGCAGACTGCATTTTCTTGGACTGTCAGAAAGCCTTTGACACAGTTCCTCACAAAAGGCTGTTACAAGAGTTGGAGCAGCAGGCAGGAGTAAAAGGTAACGTGCTCCAGGGGATAAAGAAGAATCTAAGCAATAGGAAACAGCGAGTAACTGTGAGGGGGAGAGACATCAGAGTGGCGAGATGTCACCAGCAGGGTTCCACAGGGCTCTGTACTCGGACGCATCCTGTTTCAAGTATATGTAAACGACCTCCCAGAAAGTATAGACTCATTCCTCTCAATGTTTGCTGATGATGCAAAAATTATGAGAAGAATCCAAAAAGGTGAAGATAGACAGAGACTGCAAGACTACCTGGACAAACTGGAGGAATGGTCTAGAAAATGGCTGCTAAAGTTCAACTCAGGAAAGTGTAAAGTAATGAAATTAGGCGAAGGGAGCAGAAGGCTGAACACATGGTACCATCTGGGAGGTGAAATCCTACAAGAGGCAAATAGAGAGAAAAATCAGGGGGGCGATATGACACCGAACCTGTCCCCAAAGGCCCACATCAAAAGAATATCATCAGCGGCATATGCTAGATTAGCCAATATAAGAACTGCCTTAAGAAACTTGTGTAAGGAATCGTTCAGGACCCTGTATACCACTTATGTAAGACCAATACTGGAGTATGCAGCTCCAGCCTGGAGTCCATACCTAGTTAAACACAAGACGAAGTTAGAGAAGATGCAGAGGTATACCACCAGACTCGTCCCAGAACTGAGAGGAATGAGTTACGAGGAAAGACTAAGGGAGCTGAACCTCACAACCCTAGAAAACAGAAGAGTAAGGGGAGACATCATAACCACCTACAAAATTCTCAGGGGAATTGACAAAGTGGACAGAGAAAAACTCTTTAGCGCGGGTGGAATACGAACAAGGGGCCGCAGTTGGAAACTTAGTACCCAGATGAGCCACAGAGACGTTAGAAAGAATTTTTTCAGTGTCAGGGTAGTTAACAAATGGAATGCATTAAGTAATGTTGTAGCATAGGCAGACACTATACACAGTTTCAAATGTAGATATGATAGAGCCCAGTTGGCTCAGGAATATGTACACCAGTTGATTGACAGTTGAGAGGCGGGACCAAAAAGTCAGAGCTCAGCCCCCGCAAACACAACTAGGTGAGTACATGTACACAAACACGCACACACTGACAGGTGGACAAAGACAAACTCCCTCGGTCGCTGCTGGGCTGCAGATCCTATCCCCTGGTCGCTGGTGGGCTGCAGATCCTATCCCCTGGTCGCTGGTGGGCTGCAGATCCTATCCCCTGGTCGCTGGTGGGCTGCAGATCCTATCCCCCGGTCGCTGGTGGGCTGCAGATCCTCTCCCCGGGTCTCTGCTGGGCTGCAGATCCTCTCCCCGTGTCGCTGTTGGGCTGCAGATCCTCTTCCCGGGTCGCTGCTGGGCTGCAGATCCTCTCCCCGGGTCGCTGCTGGGCTGCAGATCCTCTCCCCCGGTCTCTGCTTGGCAGCAGATCCTATCTCCACTGGTCTCTGCTGGGCAGCAGATCCTCTCCCCCGGTCGCTGCTGGGCTGCAGATCCTCTCCCCCGGTCGCTGCTGGGCTGCAGATCCTCTCCCCCGGTCGCTGCTGGGCTGCAGATCCTCTCCCCGGGTCGCTGCTGGGCTGCAGATCCTCTCCCCCGGTCTCTGCTTGGCAGCAGATCCTATCTCCACTGGTCTCTGCTGGGCAGCAGATCCTCTCCCCGGTCGCTGCTGGGCTGCAAATTCTCTCCCTCGGTCTCTGGTGGGCTGCAGATCCTCTCCCCCGGTCGCTGGTGGGCTGCAGATCCTCTCCCTCGGTCGCTGCTGGGCTGCAGATCCTCTCCCCCGGTCGCTGCAGGGTTGCAGAACCTCTCCCCCGGTCGCTGCTGGGTTGCAGATCCTCTCCCCCGGTCGCTGCAGGGTTGCAGAACCTCTCCCCCGGTCGCTGCTGGGTTGCAGATCCTCTCCCTCAGTTGTTGGTGGGCTGCAGATCCTCTCCCTCGGTCGCTGCTGGGCTGCAGATCCTCTCCCCCGGTCGCTGCAGGGTTGCAGAACCTCTCCCTCGGTCGCTGCTGGGTTGCAGATCCTCTCCCTCAGTTGTTGGTGGGCTGCAGATCCTCTCCCCCAGTCGCTGGTGGGCTACAGATCCTCTCCTCCGGTCGCTGATGGGCTGCAGATCCTCTCCCTCGGTCGCAGGTGAGCTGCAGATCCTCTTCTCCGGTCGCTGTTGGGTTGCAGATCCTTTGCCCCGGTCGCTGTTGGGCTGCAGATCCTCTCCCGCGGTCGCTGCTGGCCTGCAGATCCTCTCCCCCGGTCGCTGCTGGGCTGCAGATCCTCTCCCCCGGTCGCTGCTGGGCTGCAGATCCTCTCCCTCGGTCGCTGCTGGGCTGCAGATCCTCTCCCCCGGTCGCTGCTGGGCTGCAGATCCTCTCCCTCGGTCGCTGGTGGGCTGCAGATCCTCTCCCCCGGTCGCTGCTGGGCTGCAGATTTTCTTTCCCGGTCGCTGGTGTGCTGCAGATCCTCTCCTTCGGACGCTGGATGGCTGCAGATGCTCTCCCCAGGTCGGTGCTGGGCTGCAGATCCTCTCCTTCGATCACTGGATTGCTGCAGATCCTCTCCTTCGATCACTGGATTGCTGCAGATCCTCTCCTTCGATCACTGGATTGCTGCAGATCCTCTCCCCCCGGTCGCTGCTGGGCTGCATATCCTCTCCTTCGGTCGCTGCAGATCCTTATAGTTTTCATAGAGCAGTTATAATAATGTGATTAGGTTGGCGAAGCTGGATGTTGTATGGTGAAAAATTAATGGGTTGTTGTGAAAATGTTGTGGGTGTCGGTGAAGATGTTGTGGGTGTTGGTGAAGATGTTCTGGATTGTGGTGAAAATGCTGTTGGCTGAGGTGAAGATGTTTTGGTTAGTGAAGATGCTGCTGGGGGTTGTGTGATGTTTTGGGTGGCGAAGATGATGCTTGGGGTTGAGAGAAGATAATATGGTTGGTGATGAAGATGCTGGAGAGTTGTGTGAAGAAGTTGTGGGTTGTTGTGAAGATGTTGTTGGTGGTTGAGTGAAGATGATATTGGTTGTTGTGAAGATGCTGCTGGGTATTGTGTGGTGAAGATAATATGGGTTGTGGTAAGGATGCTGCTGGTGATTGTGAGGAAAAGAAGCTTCTTGGTCTATGTAGTGAACATGCTGCTGGAGGTATGTGCTGAAGATGCTGCTGGAGGTATGTGCTGAAGATGCTGCTGGAGGTATGTGCTGAAGATGCTGCTGGAGGTATGTGCTGAAGATGCTGCTGGAGGTATGTGCTGAAGATGCTGCTGGAGGTATGTGCTGAAGATGCTGCTGGAGGTATGTGCTGAAGATGCTGCTGGAAGTATGTGCTGAAGATGCTGCTGGAGGTATGTGCTGAAGATGCTGCTGGAGGTATGTGCTGAAGATGCTGCTGGGGTTGTGTGGTGAAGATGCTGCTGGAGGTATGTGCTGAAGATGCTGCTGGAGGTATGTGCTGAAGATGCTGCTGGAGGTATGTGCTGAAGATGCTGCTGGAGGTATGTGCTGAAGATGCTGCTGGAGGTATGTGCTGAAGATGCTGCTGGAGGTATGTGCTGAAGATGCTGCTGGGATTGTGTGGTGAAGATTATGCGGTTATGAAGATGCTATTTAGGCTAAGTAGTAAAGATGCTGCTGTTGTTCTGTGGAGAAAATGTTGCAGGGGTTATGAAGATGATGCTGGTGGTTGTGTGGTTGAGATGCTGTTTAGGCTATGTTGCGAACATGCTGCAGGGGTTATGTTGTGTAGATGCTGTTGGGGATTTTGATGAAAATGCTCCTGGGGGATGTGATGAAGATGCTGCTGGTCGTTGTGTGATGAAGGTGCTATTTGGGGTTGTTTGGTGAAGATGATCGTCGGGTGTGTGTGGTGAAGATGCTGCTCAGGGTTGTATGGTGAGGATGTTACTGGAGGTTGAGTGAAGAATAAAATGGTTGTTGTGAAGATGGTGGTGGGGGTTGTGTTGTGAAGATAGTGGTGGAGGTTCAGTCAAGAGTATTTGTTTTTTAGTAAAAATGATTCTGGGGGTTGTGTGGTGAAGCTGATATTTAGGGGTTGTGTGGTGAAGATGCTGCTGATGGTTGTGTGGTGAAGATGCTGCTGATGGATGTGTGGTGAAGATGCTGCTGATGGTTGTGTGGTGAAGATGCTGCTGATGGATGTGTGGTGAAGATGCTGCTGATGGTTGTGTGGTGAAGATGATGCTGATGGATGTGTGGTGAAGATGCTGCTGATGGTTGTGTGGTGAAGATGCTGCTGATGGTTGTGTGGTGAAGATGATGCTGCTGATGGTTGTGTTGTGAAGATGATGCTGCTGATGGTTGTGTAGTGAAGATGATGCTGATGGTTGTGTGGTGAAGATGATGCTGCTGATGGTTGTGCGGTGAAGATGCTGCTGATGGTTGTGTTGTGAAGATGATGCTGCTGATGGTTGTGTGGTGAAGATGATGCTGCTGATGGTTGTGTGGTGAAGATGATGCTGCTGATGGTTGTGTGGTGAAGATGCTGTTGATGGATGTGTGGTGAAGATGCTGCTGATGGTTGTGTTGTGAAGATGATGCTGCTGATGGTTGTGTGGTGAAGATGCTGTTGATGGATGTGTGGTGAAGATGCTGCTGATGGTTGTGTGGTGAAGATGCTGCTGATGGTTGTGTGGTGAAGATGCTGCTGATGGTTGTGTGGTGAAGATGCTGCTGGGGGATGTGTGGTGAAGATGCTGCTGATGGTTGTGTGGTGAAGATGCTGCTGATGGTTGTGTGGTGAAGATGCTGCTGATGGTTGTGTGGTGAAGATGCTGCTGGGGGATGTGTGGTGAAGATGCTGCTGATGGTTGTGTGGTGAAGATGATGCTGCTGGTTGTGTGGTGAAGATGCTGCTGATGGTTGTGTTGTGAAGATGCTGCTGATGGTTGTGTGGTGAAGATGCTGCTGATGGTTGTGTTGTGAAGATGATGCTGCTGGTTGTGTGGTGAAGATGCTGCTGATGGTTGTGTTGTGAAGATGCTGCTGATGGTTGTGTGGTGAAGATGCTGCTGATGGTTGTGTGGTGAAGATGCTGCTGCTGATGGTTGTGTGGTGAAGATGATGCTGATGGTTGTGTGGTGAAGATGCTGCTGATGGTTGTGTTGTGAAGATGCTGCTGGGGGATGTGTGGTGAAGATGCTGCTGATGATTGTGTGGTGAAGATGCTGTTGATGGTTGTGTGGTGAAGATGCTGCTGATGGTTGTGTGGTGAAGATGCTGTTGATGGATGTGTGGTGAAGATGCTGCTGGGGGATGTGTGGTAAAGATGCTGCTGATGGTTGTGTGGTGAAGATGCTGCTGATGGTTGTGTGGTGAAGATGCTACTGATGGTTGTGTGGTGAAGATGCTGCTTAGGTTATTTTCTGAAGATACTGCTGGGGTAGAGTTAAGATGCAATGGTTCGGGAAAAATCACTGCAGGGGGTTATGTGAAGATCTTGTAGGTTGTTGTGAAGATGCTGTAGGGTGTTGTGTGGTGTAGATGATGGTGGGGTTATGTGGTGAAGATGGTGCTGGAGGCATGAAGTAAAAATGCTTCTAGGGTTGTCTGGTGAAGATGACGCTTGAGTTGTGCGGTAAAGATGCTGCGGGTGGTTATGAAGATGCTGCAGGATATGTAGTGAAGATACTGCATGGAGATCTGATCTGAAGGTGCTGCTGGAGACTGAGTGAAGATGATATGTGTTGTTGTGAAGATGCAGCTGGGTGTTGTTTTGTGAAGATGCTGCTTGGTGTTGTGTGGTATAGATGCTTCTGGGGTTATGATGTTAAGACGCTGCTGGTGTTATGTTGTGAAGATGCTGCTGGGGCAATGTTGTGAAGATGATGCTGCGGTTATGTTGTGAAAATGATGCTGGTTGTATTGTGGTGACGATACTGATGGGGGTTGTAGTGAAAATGCTGCTTGGTGTTATGATGAAGATCTTCTTCTTCTTGATAGTAGGTGCAGTTTGCATGAAGGGTTTGTCCTCCCGATGACTGCACCAGTACAGATGTTGGTAGAGGCGTTTATGTTAAAGATGATAAGAGTTTCAAAAGTGCTTGTTGCGTTGTACTGTAGACAGAGGAGCGGCGACTAAAACAGAGGTGTGTGTTAGAGGGAGACTTGCCGCACCGTAGGGCGGTGTGTTGTGTTTATGGCGTCAGCTGATCCATGGTGTTGCGACGAGGCAGTTGTTTTCTGTGTTTAGCTGTTGGTGGCGCCAGGTATAAATGTGGCGCGGGTCAGATGTGACCCAATTTGTTGGTCGACTGGAGATATTTAGCCAGTGCTCTGACTATTTGGTATTTTTCTTGTAACGAGTGGTCACCGCCTCCTAATATATGCTCGATGGTAAAGGGTATTTTAAGAGAGATAAGTATTTGTTTGAAATTTACTCTGGCACTATAATGTCGGAAGCAGTGAAGGAGATAGTGTTCGATTGTTTCAGGCACCTGACAGTGGATGCAGAGTTCGTTGATGTCTGTTCTGTACTTAGAGCTTATTTGATGCATCATCTAGGTGGGGGTTATAGCTGGGTAGCTTGTCGTGACGCAGAGCGACAATAAAAAACCACAGGTTATTATTTACCTTCATTATTTAATCTAAATTTCTTGAACATAGATGTCTAGTAGCTTAATCTGTTGCTACTGAATATAATTTGATTTACAGCGTGTGTGAAGAATTCTCCGAGCTGTCATTTCCCGTGTTAATCATCTCCCAGTGTTCCATAACGAGTCCAGGAGAATCTGAGGATGAGTCGTAACCAACTTCTTGGAAATCGTCTTCAAGCTAAGACTCTTTCCGTATTCCTTGAATTCTATTATCTGTATTCCTTTACATGCAGAACACTGTTTTCTTTGGATTGACATGTGTTTATTATAATTATCAATTCTCATGTTCATAATCTATGTTCTTATTGGTGATAAAGATAATGATTCTATAAATGGTCATAGGATTAGATTATTACATACTGGACTGGTGAACGAACCACACTAGTTCCTGGACAGATTGAGTTCCAGTAATAACCCCCCAATGTAGGTGTTTGAGGTTTTGATTCAGTTAATTATACAGCCCATTAATTATATCAGTGATCATATTCTCTAGTATTTAATCCATAGTTACTGGTTCATCTAGGAATTTTCTTATGATCATATTTTATTAGTTTCCCTCTTTACTATAAAAGCGGGTGGTCCTTCGTAATTGATTTTCATTACATTAATATTTAAATAAATAGAGTCAAGCCCCAAATGTCCCACACGGGACACCGGCGCGCCCGCTTCTGCAAAGGGAGTACATCATCAGAACTGCAATCGTCCAAACTCATAGGGTCGGCAGGCCCCGGCCCCAGCGGAGGCAGGCTCTCCAAAACAGAAGAACCTGCGCCCTCAGGAGCCGGGACCACATCCGCAGGCGGGGGCGGGACATGGACTTCCACTGGGACATCCACCACACGCAGTGCAGGCGACGGCCCGACACACACACTCTGGCGCAACAACTACCTCCAGGGCCACAGCAGTTAACAGATGGGACGTACAAGGCGTAATATCCTCCTCCTCTTCCTCAACCCAAGAACATTCTGCCTCTTCCACAACCCGAGAACATCTTTCCACTGCCACAACCCGAGGACGTTCTGCTTCTTCCTCAACTTAAGAACATCCTACCTCTTCCACAATTCCACAACATCTTTCATCCTTCACAACCCGAGAACATCCTTATTCCTCCACCACACAAGGAGGAATATAAATGTATGTCAAAGTCTAATGTAAATATTCCAAAATGACAAAATTTTAAATGCGTTCTTCTTTGATGACAAAATATAATTATGTCAGCTCGTTTTATTAATTATTATAGTTTATTAGCTAATCTCATTAAACTGTGCAGCATTTTTTAAACAAAATTACCTTCCAAGCTCAGGATGGACACTTTGTGTTATATGTGAATTAGCTTGTTTTGTCATCAGGTTCGGGTGGGCAGCAATCGTCTCACAACTGGCAACTTCAGCTCCTTCTTGCTCTTCTCCACGTACCTCGGGCCCTACGCTGCAGCTGATCAGCTCCTCTCTTGTCCCAGAGTTGATGGCGTCCTAGGCAGATACGTCAGCATCCAGAGAGTTACACCCGAAAATGATATGCTCCAGCTGGCCGAGGTCTATATCTATGCCAAGACTCCTTGAGCACATCAACACCCAGGGAGTCAAACCTGTAGGCAATGTGTTCCAGCTGGCCGAGGTCTACATCTACGCCAAGACTCCCCTCCCTGAACACAGCATCAACACCCAGGGGGGTGTTGTTGTGTTGATTATGATCAACATAACAGCAATTAATATTAAATTTGTCTTCGCCTCAAGACAATATGCTCTAGTTGGCTGCAGTCTACATATACGTCAGGATTTCCTGAGCACAGCATAAACACCCTGGGGGCGCCACCTGAAGTCAATATGTTCCAAATGCGGAGTTCTACATTTATACCAAGATTCCCTGAGCTCTATGTCTGTCGGAAATTCCGACACTGAATACTAATTCCTAGCATACCAAGCAAACGGTATGAGATCGATTAGAGATCGGATGAGGATGAGATCTTCCCATCACCTAATTTCTATTTACCTATAAAATTTATATCCAATAACCTTTAAACTGCCAGTCTGGGCACTAGAAACAATAAAAGAGTATTACCCCATGACTGTATAATAATTAAAACGTATATAATACCAAAGTCGACTGTACCAAGTCGATAAGTACAAATTTATAATCATGCTAGTGGATGCGTCCCTAGCCCAGACACGTCCTAAACTTCCAGCAAACCATAGTTTTGTGGGACAACAAAGTCACCTATTATTGACACGGACTTTGCCAGCCAAAAAGAAGTGTTCTGTACCTTTTTGACAGATGAGTAATTTTTGCCAGAATTATCAATCGATTAGGACGTAGGGCTAATCACCCAAAATGGGTAAACTTGAGTCATACGGATATAACCTCCTTTTTCTAGATATATATGTATCATACAGTTGTTGCATTTATTACTATGTCCTATTATGATGTTGAAGTTGGTCGGTTATCCGTCCTTCCTTACAGACAACCAACCCAAAATTCCATAGAGCGCTTACACTTTTTCGGGAGATCACCCTGCATGGTTCTTGCTTTTGAAGAGGGGTTCAGCGTCACATATTTAGGAGATGCGGCTCCAACACAAACCTCGTTGTCATGTGCACACACCCACTTGAGCCGCTGTGACTCCCCATTCTCACCTTATTTGGTATGACCTTCTCAATCCCCTTTTCTGAAATATTACTCTGTACTACCCTGTCCACAGCTATGGTTCTTGGGTCTTTCTCTCTCTCTCTCTCTCTCTCTCTCTGTGTCTCCTGCTTTCTGGGAAGCCTCACCAGGATAAGGGCAAACACCTGTTAACTACACAGATTTAATAACAAAACAGAACATATACAAAGCATTCACATACAATATAAGTATATAAAGTCAGTACCTTATGACACTATATCTGGTTGCAGTCTGGTAACATCATGACTATCAGTTACTTATACCTCGTGGCAGCCCAACTCCTGGCTTGCCACTTACACTATCCACCTCACCAAGTGGATATATCTTACAAGATAAATACGGCACTATCAGTCCTAGAACATATATATATATATATATATATATATATATATATATATATATATATATATATATATATATATATATATATATATATATATATATATATATATATATATATATATATATATATATATCTGTAAGTAATTCAGCCTATAGCTGTAACTCTCTATAAACTTCAATACAGGTATTCCTTGGCATAGAAATGATAGTCAATCACCCACCTTTCACTGTGTCTTGCACGCTAACGACAATCAATCACTCTACCAACTTCCTACAAGTAGTCAAGAAGAACTTCCTTCCCACATCTGCAAGTTCACTACCCTGACATCTTCAGGTTCTTCCGGGTTCATCTACCAGGACCCTCTGCAGCTCTTCCAGGCTGCTGCACCACGAAGTTCTCCTTGGACTCCAGTGGCACTCCACTACCGTTTTCACAGAAACATGTAAGACTTCACTGCTCCTCTTCTCACAGTATGAGGTCCAATTCCTCACTATGGGGCTTGCTCTTCTACAGAGTACAACATCTACTCCTACAGGCTTAAAGTTCCATTCATCAACTTCTTCTCTGGCCACAGAGTGTTCCCATCAACTTCTTCCTCAGGACAAACCTGTAACCCATTGATACTCCAATAAAAATGTTCTTCTCCAAACATATAACTGAAAAGGACTACACACAATAAATGTTTCATCCAACATCTCCCTGCTTCCCATATGCTGTGAGTATAGACTCCCCCGTTCAGGCTGGTCCATCAACGTTGAGTGGTTCTTCTGCCTGTCGCTGCAGGGCAGCTACTCCGCCAAGAGCAGAGCTTCCCTCAGTCACTAACAAGCGTTCGGAGGGGATGGACGTTCCTCCATCTTTATTCTCTTATTTAGGCCTTCTGCCGTATTAAAATATGCCTAACATATCAACAGACACTTGCTGTGATCACTGAGCACACGATCAACTATAGGCAATCACTATTAACTAGTTAAATTTGGGCTTACCACAAAATTGTCTAGTCGAGGGCGCTTCCTGGCTGATGCTCGACAGGGCGCTCACAAGTTTCCCAACGAAAATATTTCAGGACGGCTTCACAACTCTTCCTGACGTCCAGGACTTGAGACCACAAAGTTTCCAATTTGATTCCACAACTGAAACGTCTGCACACTTCCCTCCTCTTAAAGATATATCAACTAAGGAGTTCTTCTCTAACAGGAGCTCAACAGAGCACAACTTTCCCTCACGACTTCTGGTGCTCTAGTGAGCTCAAGCTCCTCTCAAGCGAGCCTCACACCTCCAGTAAACTCTCCACATCTTGTGTCAAGTCATTTATTTCTATTCTTGTTCACTACCCATGTTCTTAAACTGTCTGTCAAATTTAACCCAGTGTTTAACATATATATTCAGGTCTATATCTCCTTGACCTCTTAGTTAGGTCAGGTTTTGCAGAATAACTCTCAAGGTAGACTCGTTTTTCAGCTTCCTGGGATCATAACAGTCCTTAATTCACAGGTTAAATTGAGGGGAAGGTGAAAATAACAACAAATTAATTGGTTCTGCACGACACATGTCCTGACGCCAGTATTGTTCGATCACAAGGCTATGGGGCATATATGATGAGGACAACTGCATCATTGAATAACCAAACTACATTTAACATAACAGCTAAGCTGTTTTACATTTTACTTAACTATTGTAGATTAATCATTACTAACTATTAGTAGCAAATTTTTAACAATTAATTTTGATTAGGTAGGTAATATTATTAAATATTAAATAAATAGGCCTCCCTCCACAAGTTTGTGAAGGGAGGCTCCTAGCAGGGTGAAATAGAAAATTCAGTCCACTAAAACTAAAAATAAGTACTTAAGAAATAAAGTAATAAATTAAATCTATATAAATAAAAATGGAAATGTTAGTTTGTTCAAAATCGCTAATCTCCGAAAGTTCTTAACCGATTGCTTTGAAATTTTCACACATCGTTCCATTCGCATCTGAGCGGATTTTTTTATATGCATATTATATAGATGTCATGTCTGTGAAGGAAAAAAAAACATGATTGTTTGAAAAACTGTTTTTTTCATGTGTTTTTCTTGTATGCGAAATCTTCGAAACCTCTTTACTGATTGCTTTGAAATTTTGACACAACGTTGCATTCGTATAGACGCATGTTTTTATATAAATACTATATACATGCCTCACCTGTGACAGGACAAAACATGCTTTTTAAAAAAAAAACAGCGCCAACTGTTAGATGTAGGAGCAGCACACGCTTTAATCTCCAAAAGTTCTCCCACCAATTGCTTTGAAATATTGACAAAACGTTCCATTTGAATATGCGCATGTTTTTATTTACTTACTACATAGATGTCACACCTGTGACACTTATAAACATGCTTTTATTTTTTAATCAGTGCCATCTGTTGCACGTAATAGCATCACACACACACTACTAAATATATAACGATTCCATTTCAAAGTTTCCGATTGCATTGATAAATTGAATTTTCACAGATTACGATTTATTTTCTATTTGATTTATTTATTTTGTGTGACATTGTGTAGGAATTGAGATGTGTAGTTTACCATACTGTTCATTACATAAGTATAGTGTGACGGTAACGCGTTGGTGTTCGGCTGTTCAAAGGCTAGGGGTATTGCCTCGTCACATATAGAAAAAAAATAGAAAATCTGGAACTTCGTCTGTGGTAAGGTAAGGAGAAGACACACAAAACACAAGTAAATTTTAACAATGAAATTTTAATTACGTTAAAGAAAGCAAAACATGAATAAAATGGACATACAAATTCGTATAATAAAATCAATCAAAGTAATAAGAATAATCAAATGACAAAATGAAAAAGTTACGTTAAGACAAGTGAGCAAATAACCAGTGTATGACAAACAAAGTAAATAGGTGCAGGAATATTGGCTTCAAGCTGCCACCTCTCTTAGTACACGTAAGCCTGGGGCTTAGTCTACCAACGAGACGTGTTAACTTGTCGAAAGCACGGGATATTCTGAGGACTGAGGTCTTGGCGGCCCTAGACATCAAGTAGTGTGGTGGTGGAGTGCAGTTGCAGCTGGACCCGCAGCCAATCGGTGAGGAGCAGGCGACAAGACAGGTAGTTTGGTGGTTCGAGGTGGAGCAGGTGTTCCTGGCTGCATACGTTTTGCTCTCTGGCAAACCTTGGAGATGTTGTTGTCGTTGTTGGATATTTCTTCCATAGTAGTTGTATATAGATTTGTAGAGACGTATTTTGGAGGGAAGAGCAGGCTCAATCTCTTGAAGGAGATTATCGTCACATAGATGCCACCTGTGACAGGTAAAAACATTCTTTTTTTAAGAAACGACGCCATCTGTTGCACGTAAGAGCAACTCACGCTATCTATCTATATTATTAAAAATGGAAATGTTCGTTTGTTCATGATCGCTAATCTCTGAAAATTCTTCACCGATTGCTTTGAAATTTTCACACAATGTTCCATTCGCATCCAAGCAGGTTTTTGTACATACAATATAGATGTCACGTCTGTGACGGTAATAAGCATGCATTTTTTAAAAACTGTTTTTTATGTGAGAGAAATCTTTGAAACCTCTTTACCGATTGCTTTGAAATTTTGACACAAGGGTACATTCGAATAGGCACGACATTTTATATACCTACTTTATACATGCCTCACCTGTGACAGGAAAAAAAACATGCTTTTTTGAAAAACAGCACCATCTGTTGGAAGTAAGGGCAACACACGCTGTAATCTCCGAAAGTTCTTCACCAATTACTTTGAAATTTGACGCAACGTTCCATTCGAATACGTGGGTGTTTTTATATACCTACTACATAGATGCCACCCTTGTGACAGGTAAAAACACGCATTTTTGAAAAACAGCGCCATCTATTGCACATAAGCCCAACACACATGCTATACTAAATATGTTATGATTCCATTTCAATATTTCCAATTTCATTGATAAATTGAATTTTCATAAATTTTGATTTATTTTCATTTTGATTTAATTATTTTTTGTGACATTGCATTGGAATAGAGCTGTTTTGTTTACATACCTTTCATTTCGTGAGTATAGTTTATTTTTTTTAATTTTTCTTTTCGTTTTTTGAACTGTTTTTCTTATACTTCAGTGATGGGATCAGCTGGGGCCAGATTCATGAAGCAGTTACGCAAGTACTTACGAACGTGTACATCGTTCCTCAATCTTTGATGGCTTTGGTTACATTTTTTAAACAGTTTCAAGCATGAAGACTTGCCAATCAACTGTTGTTATTGTTGTAAACAGCCTCCGGGTGTTTCGGAGCACATTAACTGTTTAATAATTGTAAACAAAGCCGCCAAAGATTGAGAAAAGATGTACAGGATCATAACTGTTTGCATAACTTCTTTGTGAATCTAGCCCCAGATCATTTTATGTTCCTAATTTTCTGATGGGAACATCAGATCATGTGATCATCACACGAGGGAGTGGGGAATGGTGGAAAAGGATGAGGAGACGGGAGTGGGGTATGGTGGGGAGGACGAGGGGATGGGGAAGGGGGAATGGTAGGGAGGACTAGGAGATGGGGGAGTGAGAGATAGTGGGGAGGACGAGGGGATGATGGAGTAGAGAATGGTTAGGAGGACCATGATGGAGTTGGGGATGATGGGGAGGAAAAAGGAACGAGAGTGAGAAATGGTTGGGGAGGACGAGGTGACGGGGGAGTGAGAAATGGTTGGGAGAACGAGGGGAAGAAATGTGGTGGAGAAGACAGAGAGACAGGAGAAGGTTGCTGCGGCTCAGCAACGCAAGTGCGTTGATGAGCCAAAGCAAGGCGTGGCAGGGTACAGCTTGTAATTAAATAAATATTGAATAAACAAAGAAATTCTTGCTGGGAGATTTTCCCAATGTGTTTATGAGCCTTGCGAACCTGGATCATGTTTATGATTGTTATGAATCAATAAAGCTTGATTCTGGCATTTATCACGATAAAGCATTTATGTTTATGTACTCTTTCCTTATTTATTGGGAGATTAATTTATGTTTATTTGTTTTCTAGTATATATTATTTGAGTTAACTATTGCATGGTGTAGTGTACTTGTAGGATTTATTTCTCTGTTATTATTGCATGTTTATTCGTGTGCGGGGAGACAGTTGTGTCTCATTGCGGAATGACCATATTTGGTGGTTCCAATGATGCCTGCAGTGTATCCAACATAGCGTCACTGATTCACTCCAATAAATATTCAGTGTTCTTTTATGTACATCTTTTAATTACACCTTTGTAATGCATAATGTATATAATGGTATTTATAAATATGTTCATAAGTATTACTCTCAGATAGCAAAGTATCTGAGAATATTCTTGTGTGTATTCAAGTTATGTAATCTACAAGTTGATAACTTGTAGATACCATGCTGTGCATGCTCTAGCCACGCCAGTAGCATGGGTGAGGTTGAATGAGATGGACCCGTAATCTGGAGTTAAGTCAATATTGTGCCTGTTTTAGTTCAATACCATTGCTAAGTCTGATGCGCACATTTATTTGCACACCCAGCAATTATTTTATGATTTAAAATAGCGATCAGTGATTATATATAATTATATTGTGTTATTTCCTTCTGGTGGAATAATATTTCTGGCTGCCTGTATTTCATTTATATGTTTGTATGTTCCTTTGTTACCCTTACTTAATTAAAAGGGGCCATGAGTTCCAAATATTCCAAAAATATGAAATTAATAAAAACTAGCTCGATTTCAATCATCAAACTTTTTTGACGAGTTGTATATGAAAACGGTATCATCTGATCCAAGTCTCAGCATCGTATCATAAATGGGAAGAGAGAAAAAATATTGAATTGTGTCAAATTTTTCCAAAATGGTCAAAAATTAACATCAAACACAAGTGTCAACTGAAATCATGTCTATGACTATCAACTATCACAAAAGCATATATTAAAAAATAATAATTAGTTTTATCACAAAAAAATAAAGTTAATTTTTTTTATGTTATTTGTTTATCGGACGATTTGCATGAAATTTGTATACCTGACTGCATGTAAGCCTATCCGTAACGGTGTAAATTTTGGAGGAAATTGGTTGATGTCAACCACAACCACGGATGGCAGCACCTTAGACTTTAATTTTTAACGATTTATTTTTCAATGGGATGCAACCGGGTTCTTTTCTGGTGGTACTAAAGTTCTAGTATCCTGCCCCAAGTTAGTAGAGGCTTTCAAGGGGTGAGCTCAGTAATGCAAGTAAAACAAAAGGGGGAGGTACATTAAATACACCAGTTCATCACTTTATCCATATATAATTATTTTTCCCATCACCATATATATATATAAAACTCTTAAACGGAAGTATTACTACACTATATGTACACCATTGTCTCTCTCAGAAGAAACTAAACACTCGGCGAAGCTCATTCGATGCAGTCTTGTACCGTGTTTCCTCATCCGTGGTACTACCCTCAGCAGGTTCCAGGAAATATCGCCAAGTGCCTCTTCGTGAAGGCCCACAACCACAGTCCAGCCTGTTGCTGGCAGGTACCAATCAGCCTCGCTGTTGGGCCACTTCACTTGCAGATACTAGGGTAGCGGGCCCCTAGGCAGGAGCTTCGTGCAACTCGCTGGTTAATCTCCTCTTCGGCACCTCAGTCATTTGTCTCTCCTACCAGCCAGCCCTGGGTACGGCGAATCCTGTCACTGCCACTCCACAGGCAGACAGTAGAACACTTCAGTTCTCTTCCGGCGGCGGCTCACTGCTTCCTCAAAGCAGACTGGTATAGAGACCTTTGCTACCCTGGGTAGACTGCCTGTCCTTGT